>JASDQU010685986.1:8583-34253 GCA_032191745.1 Picea mariana | reverse complement strand
CCTCGAGGCCGAGTCATGGAGCAGTCGGAGTTGAGCGCAGGTGGAGCGGAGGTCGCAGAGGAGCAGAGGGTGGAGCGGAGCTGGTCGCAGAGTTGCAGAGTAGCAGGGTGATAATTCGGCTCCGGGAGAAGGATGCCGACTAACAGCATAGACGAAATGATATCAATCGCCATAATATCGTGGCTCGTTTGAAACTGCAGGGAAAGGACGTTGGCGTGAATGCGCTTCATGTCACAGTTAAAACAGTTAAATAGCAGGTGGGGTGGCGGCCTGTTGCACATGCCTGGCATGTGTCGCCGTTCCACGGACGTCTGTACCTGCCTCCATTCCTTGCCACGATGCCCCGTGTAACACCCCATCCGGGGATTTTGCAACATGATATTAAATGTATTGAAAATCAACATTTTGTTTGACTTATTATCTATCCATGATGTTAATGTTCTTATCCATGAAGTAAATTGTCCAAAAATAAATAGTAAATTGTCTAGAAATATTTTTACCTCTATATATGAAACACTTATTATTGACTTATTATTTACAATTCAGCCATAACTTCTAACCTAATAAATTAGCGTAATCATTTGATTCCATAAACCATAAATTAGCCTAATGATTTGATTCCACAAACCATGTTGGAGTCTAATTATTTTTTTTATATTTTTTGACAAAAATTAAGTGTCATTGCTTTTCAAGATTCTCTTATGCTTTTTAATATATTAAGAAGCATTTGATTTTCTAATTTGACTGGGGC
Organism: Picea mariana; assembly: GCA_032191745.1. Taxonomy (NCBI): domain Eukaryota; kingdom Viridiplantae; phylum Streptophyta; class Pinopsida; order Pinales; family Pinaceae; genus Picea; species Picea mariana. The sequence continues at coordinate 33,502 of JASDQU010685986.1, read as the reverse complement.
AGTAGAAATTTTAACCAAATGATATGGAAGATATATATGTAATGCAAACCTTGAGTAACTTTCGGACATTGACAATGTTAAATCTTATGGCAGTATCTCCATTCCCACCTATTCCTCTGGAAGGACGACAAAATTATTTATGAATGTTAAACCATGTGTTGCATGGGATCCATTCCCACCATACTGCATGGGATACATTCCCACCATGATGGGAATTTTTTTCTCGAGTAAAAAAATACCATTCCCAAATCTATGACCAAGTCTAGAAGGAGAAATCCCTTGAACAAGTGAAAAATCGCCCCTAGTACTGACCATTCTCAAAATTGACAATAAGGTTTTGATTAATAATTTTACTATATTGTTGATTGTGTCTCAAAATTGACAGTTACATGGTGGATAATCATTTTTTAATATTAAACTTCATTTATGAAAGATATTTTTAGTTTTAAATGAATCTGTAGATTTTTAAATGATTTTTACAAAATTTTGATTTGAATATTATAAAATAAGGTTGTGTGAAACAAGAATCTGTAAATATCCTAAATGATTTTAACAAAATTTTGATTTGAATTTTAAATGAGGTTTTGATCAATAATTTTGCTATATTGTTTGCTTTTAGTGTTTCTTTCAAAGACAAAACTGAAAATTCACAGTTAGTTAGGTGGTGGATGATACTAAACATCATTCATGAAAGATATTTTTTAATTTAAAATATTCATGAATCTGCAACTTCCCTCCCTAAATTAATTTTAGGATATATTGAATTGAATGGTCTATTTTTAAATTTAAAATATTCATGAATCTGTACTTCTCCTAAATGATTTTTACACAATCTTGTTTTGAATGGTGTGAAATATGGTTTTGATAGACAATTTTACTATATTGCTTGTTTATAATGTTTTGTTTAGAAAGGATTTTACAAGGGACTTCCTCTCAGGGTAAATATGATAAATAATTTTACTATATTTTTTGTTTATAATGTTTTGTTTAGAGAGGATTTTACAAGGGACTTCCTCTCAGGGTAAATATGATTTTGTAGAAGTTCAAAGCTTTGTCATGTTAATTACTGGAATAAAATCTAGGTGGAGAGGATAACACTCCATCACACAACCATTCATGTTCCAATTAACCATTGATAATAATTTATCTAACATATGTTGATATTTCTCATCATCACTACCTACCATAAGAAGGATTTTATGCCATGCAATTGAGCGAGAAAGGAAGAGCTCATATTTTAGAGGAAGATCTATACTTTCCATTATGGGGAAGATACTTGTCATAGCATTTTTTCAATGCCCATCAGAGCACTAATGATTTAATTATCAAATGATTGTTCTACATAGACTGTAATTAGCTGGATTGATAGGTTAAAAAAACAATTTCCTCCTTAGACTCCAATTTGTTCATAAAGGATTACCGTATTGCTTGAAATTTTCCAATTCCAGAGAACTTGTTACCTTGGGTTTTAGGATATGATAGATATTGAAGCCATCTGTTGGACAAAGACCAACATCTATCTGAGTGATTATTTTTATCTAAACATTTTATTTCTATCAACGTTTTTTTTTAAGATTCCTCTACATCCTGATCTTGAGTGACATATTTCTTTTATGAAAAATCTGAGTATGGTTGTTTTTAAGTTCATCCATTGAACTATGAAAGGTGTCTCTATGCTAGGAAAATTACCTAAAACGTGTACTTGACCTATACAGCCACTCCAAATATTTTGAAAAAAATCTTTGAGATAATACAAATTTGGAGCATGTGACAACTTGTCCTAGACCATTCCATGGGTAGTCATTTTCTAAGTAGCAATTATATTTTCTTGCCTTTATTTCTGACAAAATTTGCAAAATGTTTCCTTCAAAAAATTCCCACTCAATTGAGAAAGCAATTTTGTCGTATTGTATATGAAAACATCGATCTTCTATGTTGTCGACTATGCACATTTGACGCACTATCATTTCATGGTTGTAAGTTTGTGGTTTCCAGGATTTGCAAGCAAAATAACTTGCAAAAGAAGAGGGATATGAGAGAGCTATACATATGCTTATACAGATATTATTTTTTAATTATTGTGTTTTTTTTAATCAATGCAACATATGAGATATCATTTTTGGGATCAACTGCGTAGAGTAAGTCATTAGTCTATGACCCATATCCATGTTTATTAATCACAACTAACCAATTTCTCATGATTTTTCATAGTCCACTTAGCACTCATTGTATCGGGTGATGCTCACAGGGGTGAAGAAGTCGGATTGAAACTAGCGAAATGAATCACATAACATCAATCATCACCTCTGGGGCTTGCACGAGTAACCAGGGATTTTCGAGTAGTCACCCATCCCATGACTCCCCTACCTCAAGTGTGTTTAACTGTGGATTTTTCCCCTACAATCAAGCCCACTTAGCTTGCTACCCGATTTGCAAAACCTTAGCAAGTAATGTGACTTATAAACTATTCAGTTAGAGATTCCTTCGCTCTTTTTTTTTAAGTATTGAGGGGATTTCTCAATGCAATATATGAGATATAATTTTCAATATCAACTGCATAGAGTAAGTCATTAATATATGACCCATATCCATGAGTATTAGTCACAAGTAACCAATTTCTCATGATTTTGAATAGTCCACTTAGCATTCATTACATCGAGTGATGCTCACAAGGGTGAAGAAGTGGCTTTGAAACTAGAAAAATGAATTACATAGAATCAACCATCACTTATGGGGCTTGCACTCGATAACCAGGACTTCTCAGGAAGTCACCCATCCCAAGACCCTAACCCTAATTGGCAGGCAAAAAACCCTAACACTAACCTTGGACTACTATTAGGACATGTTAAATATTGGGTTATTAGGTTATAAAGGGGTTCCATTCTCATTGTATTGATTTATTATTCCATAGTTGGGTGGAGAAAAAGAGTGGGATATTGCGAGAAAAACAAAGAAATTAGAATCCCTCAATATTAACCATATAGGCCATAGTGTTTATGGAAACTCCATATTAAATTAATATTTCTTTATATTTTCATTTCATATATGAAAAGAAAAGAGAAAGGAAAATTCCTCACCTTTTGGTTAGGTTTTTCCATATTGGGTTTCCTAGGGTCCATCTTGTGTTCATTGTGTGGATGGTGTGGTATTTGTTGTTTTAGCTTCTTTTATTTGTTCTATGCTTTAGTATTTTTAAATTTTAAGCTTAAGTGAACACTACATAAGAAATATTTTGTAAAAACTTGTAAGATTTATTGTGACAAGTTGTTCCAACAGAATCTCCATGATAATTTACCAATAATATTAGTATTAGAAAAAGTTTGTTTGGGTTTTTTCTAGAAGATTGTAGGGTCCAAAAATTGTCTTAAAGAAAGAAGTATCAAACTCTACCCATGGTGGATGAGTACAATAGAAATCCAAAAGATAAATTGGAGGAGAGATTTATAGAGTTGAAAGTACAACTCAGTGGAATCTCTCACAACATGTTGATCCTCATGGAAACTATAGATAACAAGTTTAGACTTTTGGGGAATTTGGTAGCTCTAACTGAGACACTAGCTCTAATAGGAATCTAAAGACAAAGAAGAACTTGAGAAGGAGATAGAAAAGGAGCCAGAGAAAGAGATACCAAGTTCCATCATCACCTCATACCACACTCTATTCAAAGTGGAAGAAAAAGTGGACATTGAGCCCTGTGAAGGTGAGATTGAAGTTGTTAAGTTGAAAACTGGGTTGGAACAGTTAGAAGTATATTTCAATGTTCATATTATTGGAGAAGAGAAACAAATATCATTTTCTTGACTAAAGTTACAAGGCCACACCCAAACTTTGTGGGAAAACCACACAAAGACGATTAGGTTGAAGGGTGATCCGCTGGTAACTAAGTCAAATGTATTTAAAACCTTTTTTAAGTCCTATTTTTACCCTATTGGGTATGAAGTGGACCAATGGATCCATTTTCATTACTTCCTATAGAAGCAATGCCAAAGTGTACAAGCTTACACCACTGAGTTTAGAAAATAATATGTTATGTTGAGAATATCTTCCAAGACCCTAGATGTACTCCTTAAGTATTCAAGTGTTCTCCATAGGCATTCAAGAAGGAAAGTGATGCTCTTTAAAACTGGGACCGTTTATGAGGCATGTGTGCAAGCACAATATCTAGAAATGCACAAGAAGAAAGGACAACCAAATGGTTCCAAGCAAACAAACCAACAAGGTGTTTCCAAGGAGGGAAAGAAGAAGTGAAAATGAAAGGAAAATAAGACAACAACTACTACACATTAGCGTAAGGATCCAATCAACCATTGTAACCATTGTAATATCGATGCTCATATCAAAGACACATATTAGGAGCTACACACAGAGGTAAATTCAAAGAACTGCAAGAAGGAAGCGAAGAAGAAGAACATGTTAGTCATAGATTTAGGGAACTGAATAGAGAGTAGCTCAAATGTAAATGAAAACATTTCCTATATTATAGTGCAGGAGGAGATGAACTTGAGTATCATCCCTCCCAAGGAAGAAAAGGATATGACTAAACTCTTCCATGAAAAGATCCAAGTCAAGAAGACAAAGCTGGTTCTCTATTCAATTCCGATTCACATGTCATCCTCATAGTAGAAGCGTTTTTGAGTAAGTTTGGATTGTAAATTCATGACCATACTTTCCCATACCCATTGGGTTGGGTAAATAAATATGTAGAGCTCGTTGTCACTAAGCAATGTAATGTAAAATTTAATATAAGTGAAAACTACATAAATAAGTGGAGGTATATGTAGTATGAAGTAGGAACATCCCTAGGTTTTTAGCAATCTTTCACACCGAAAAACATTTTCGAATTTTGTCAGTTTTCGTTTCAAGTATTTTTTTTCTTGATTTTCAACAACCAGGGTCTAGTATTTTGATCAATGTGATTTCATACCTTGGCACTAAGGTCTAAAATATGTATATTATAGAGGTCACATTCCCCTACTTTCCCACCAAATTTCATCATAAAATATTGAGTCAATGATCAAAAAATACTTAGATGTTAATTAATTCTTTAAACACACATCAACATCTAACCTGATTCATAATATTATTTTGATCGTCTTTGACATATTGAAAAACACACTTGAATCCCTTTACTTATCCAAAACTTCATAAAATGATGAATGTCTTGTAGAATAATGAAAGATAACACAACAAAAAATAAAAGAACTAAGAAGACAAGATTTGATGATGGAGTTCACCCCTCTTGGGCTACATCTTTGGGTCCCTTTCCAACAATGATATCTCTCTTCATTAATCTCAAATGTCAAAATTACAATGAAATGGAATTACAAATTCCAAATTTGAAGTCACTCTTCAATTATGTTGGTCAACCCCAGAAACAAAGGTTACTATTGAATTCCTCTCACAATTCTGAGAAAAATGAGTATAAACTCTACTATATTCTGAACTGGCCCTTAATGACCCCCTTTGGCATGCAAAACAATGCACTATAGACCTCACACATGGAAATATAAACTAATATATTCATAAACAACATCTTATCAAAAAACATGTATCACCATCATACTCCTCTCAGAAAACTAGAAAGAATGAGTAAAAACGTGACTATGTTTGGACATGGCATGCAAAACGAGGCAAATCCATGACCCCTTGGCATGTAAAACAATGCAACATACTATTGACACAATTTTCCATGCACCGTATTCTATCCCATATCGAGATTCATGCCTAGTTTAAATAGAGTGCAGGCCCAAACCGTGACCCGTTCTTTGCGGTGACATAGGCATCAATTTAAATGTAATTTTGTTGGTTTTTTGTAAAAAGTCCCAACTATAGCACACTGGTAAGTGGATTATGTGAAGTCCTTAGTATATTGGAATATTCCTCCAGAGATTCCTACGGAGGTCGGGGGCTCAAAATCCACCAAGCCCTAACAATTTTGATCTGTAGCCCAACTTGGGATTCTCGAAGGTTCCATGTGGCGCCATTTGATTGGTCCATGTGGCATTCTATCATTGGCTAATATTCCAACTGTACCCCTGCCACATGGTGCCACTGGATTAGGCCACGTGTTGTACGTCCAATGTGACTATGTTGCTGAGATACCTTCCACCTGTCTCCCATGTCATCGTACGTTAGGCCATGTGTCACCCTTTCAGTGGTGCCATGTGGACTGTATAGTCTGCCATATGATCTGTACAGATGACACATGACACTTTTTTATGGATCCAACTGGGTGCTAAATCATCCAAATCCGAGTGACACATGGAAACCCCTAGTGATACCACGTCGACATGCTAACATCATGCTGACACCACATGTCCATGTGTCACTCTTTGAGCTTGCCATTTGTCGTATGGATGTTGACATCATCCTTCCATGTTGACTGTATGGAAGAACACATGTCATCCTCTTATTCATCTAATTCAGTTGTACATAAGTCATGTGGAAATCTTCCGTACTTCCACGTCAGCACGCCGACGTCATATGTATGGACTGCCCTGTCATCATTTTTCCATGTTTTTGTCAAAACTTTGAAAGGACATAAATTTCTCATACAAAATATGTTTGAGGCGATTCACACGTCGTTGGAAAGATCTTGTCGAGATATTCACAATGAAGTCATTTTCAAGAGAATTTGAGATAATCAATTTCTGAGCATTCTGGATCCTTCTGGATCACACCTTCTCACTAAATAAATTTTTGTCCTCCAAAGTATAGATCCTTCAACAACTTAGTGATGATAAGTCTTTTTCTCACTCTTCCACCTTGTTGAAATAATTTTCATGGATTATTCAACAACTTAGTGATGATAATACTTTCTCACTCTTGCACATTGATGAAATGATCTTTGAATGATATCCATCTTGGAATTGATCTTTTCCTTGGATCTTCATCTTGGATACAGATTTGATATCCTTCTTGAACTTCCAAAAGCTCAAGGAAACCAAACTAGATCGATGTACTTCTATTTGCTTCTCTAGAACATGGATCTGACTCTGGCTCTTGGAAATATATCTGACTCTAGATCTGGATCATGGCTACTGGCTCGAGTTACTAGCTATAACTCTAGCTCTGGTTTCTGGCTCATTGATTCCTCAATTACAAAATTCTTCTCACTGACTCTCTACTCCACAATATCTAGATCTGAATCATGAACTCAACATTCACTCTCGTCTCCTCTTTTTCCTGAAGATAGTCCATCTTAGCAATCATGAAGATAAGTCAAATGTCGATCTATGCCTCACCCATTTGGCTTAACTGTTCCTGTACTGCTTGATGTATATGTAGGAGCCTCTAAATGAACTTCCTTTTCATTTCCTTCTTTCCTGCCCTGAAAGAAAAATCCAAACATGTTTTCCACAAACATCTGTACTGTCTAACTTGCTTATGTACAAGGTATACATCTTACATGAACATGACATAACATCTTAGAGATGTTTATAGCATAAAGCATACATTGCATACTTATTTCAGTATTATACCTCTTATTTTTACAATGAAGACTATTTCTTTACCATCTCTAGGAATACATTGCATAACCATGATGCTCTTCCTGCTCTCAATCTACATGTTGAATGCCACATTCTTTCATTCTTTCACCTTTGTACTTCAGAATAAGAATGATATTACATAGGCAATTCGGTCCATATGCAGTGCATTAGCCGATAAAAAGATAATATTACAACATTGTCTACACTGTTGTCGAAAGGATTTTAGAAATCCCTACAAGATCCCTCTCACTCTCGAATTCTCCAAGCGCGGATAATAAAGCACAACGATTTGGAATCCGTACAAGACTCCTCTTACTCTTGAAATTATTTAAGAGAAGATACTAAAACCCTCTATTACAATAATGGAAACAATATTTAGAAGGTATTTGCATATGCATAGTAACTTTGTTATTTACAATTATACATATTGACAAACTATTTTTCCAAAATGGAATCTTCTCTTGATACCTATCCAGGGACGGGATAGGTGGCATATTCATAGACTTATTCTTCCAATAGTGTTGGAAGGAGTCTCACAGCTTCTTGTCTTTGACAATGAATTTGAATCGGACATTGAATCTAAGGTTGAATCCAAGAAACCACTGGATCCAATTATAGGTCGTCCAAGTAACCTATATAATCTCTCCTTTTTGACACCAAGCACCATTGTTTTGTCCTGAGTATTTTTCTATGAATACACTAGTACTTGTCCATCCTAGAATGCAACTTCATATCCTTCATCTTCGAAAGATAAAAATGAGAGTAAGTTCACTTTCAACTCTGAAACATATAGCATATGTTTTATTCCTAGAAATCCTCCTGACTCGAGTTGGAATCTCACATATCCAACTCCTCTTACTGCTTGTCTGGTGTTAGTCCTAGATCACACATAACAGTCTATGTCAATTTCTAAGAAGGTAAGGGATATTGATCTCATTCCTATCATGTGGCGATATGAGCCAGTGTCCATGAACCATACCTCGATGTCTTCATACACTATACTATTGAGACAAGCCATCAAAAATAATTCTTTCTCAAATTTATCAGCAAGACTATCAACTTCAGTTGAAGTTTCTACATGTATTCTTGTAAGTGCCTTTACATCTTCGTAGTTCTGCTTTGGACGAAGTTGTGGATATAGTGTCCAACACTTTTCAATCCAATGTCCACTCTTACCACAATGAGTGCATAAGTTCTTATTCCTATCTTGGAACCACAATCCTTTCTTATCATTCTCTCTATTCTTGTTTGGAAAATGAACTTTGCTTCTTGCCTCCTTCTTTTGTGTTATGTTCAAAGGCGACACGAATGCTTCCGATAAGAGATAATATTCTTTTCCTCCTCGTCTTTTGTTAGTTTTTCATAAGCAAAGAAATGTTATGATACAAAAGAGGAAACGAGTGTCGCGAGTAAGAAACTAGTTCCAAGCAGTGGAACATACCTATGCTCAATGCAAGGAAGTGCATGTGGGGTATGGACACTCGGGGATGTTTCCTCTACGGGTAAAGGGTGTCAAGATGCAAAGGATATATGGAAGGAAATGCTTGGCTAGTGATGCAAATTGTTGAGGCAAGAGGCTTATAACGAGAAAGAGGTAACCAAAAATAGGCTCAAAAATGCAAGCATGATGATGGAATGCAATTACAACTTAACTCAAAAATGTCATTTTTCATATATTTAGTCCCCTAGCCCCAAAAAAGTATAAAATAATACCCAAGAGAACTCTTCTAGCCAATGGTGACTAGAGTATTCCTTTTCCATAAGTAGTCTACTTGGTTTAGAAAATGGTTAAATTTATACCAAATAAACATCCTTTCAAAACAATTTAATGAGGGTGAAAGAGACAAGTTCACTCAACAATCTTTTCATTTTTTCATGATTCAGAAAAGATCTTAACCAAGACTTAGGGGGAGTCCCATAAGTAATAGTCAGAATGCTTGTGAGTAAGAAAATGGGGTTTGAACACAACATCATATTGGGACTATAAGGAACTCCCGGTCCTATGGAATAACTTATGCATGAGAACCAAATGAAAAAAAGGCTCTAACTAGGGTACCCATGTTTGGTAAGTCTCTACCACTTAATAACAACACTTCTAGTAGCAGTGAGAAGGTTCGGTGTCGCTAAGAAATGTTTCGTAACTAGGGTGTATGAGTCAAGGTAATAGGATGATGCAAGAATGCAAAGCGGAGTGAAAACCTATCCTATGTGTCAGTGAAAGAATATATCTGTCGGATGCACGAATGGGTGATACGACGCTGGAAATCTGTAAAAAAACCTAGACAAAACTACTTAAAACCAATTATTTCCACTGCGCTATTAGTCCATAAGGCTAAAATAGAAAAGATAGGGTAAAAATATACAAAGTGGGTAAAAATATAATTTTAATAGTAAAAATAAGAAATTTTACCATACCATATTAGTTTTTCACCCACATAGTGCTTTTTAGTCCATTTTACCCACGATCTTCCGGTGGCGATTGCGAGAGCTACGATCAATGAAATCAGAAACCATCTAGACCAAGTAAGTTCCCATCCCATTTACTTACATTTTATTTTTAGTCCCCATTTTTTTAGTATCAGATGTCATTACATAAAAACTAGAGTGTACGTGGGTGACAGATCATCGGGTCGCGTATACGACTTCATATACATGGGAAAAGTGAAGCTTTCACGCGTATATGAAGCCCTATATGCGACTGTCATAAGGTTATCCCACATATAAGTCCATGAACAAGTTTTTTTAAAGGGGTTTAACTCAAAAAATGATCTTTCCTTTGCAATATGGTTATTGAATGTAGGGAAAGGGAGCATGAGGAGGTAGATGCAGTAGTAGAAATAGACGCAAGGGCCCAACAAGATTTGAAACGATGTGGACTTTATAAATTTTGGGCTCTCAAAGGAATGAGGGCTCAAGTGAGGTTGCTCCAATTACTGGTAAACTATTGGGATCCAGAGACAAAGGCCTTCAACCTCGATGGGAAACCATTGAGGATTGAAGTGGACGACATATAATTTATCACAGGATTGTATCCCAAGGGCGAGGTGGTGAATATCAAGGCCCAAGAGGCTGGAGGTGGTATGATTGTGGAGGATTACATCACCACCCAATGTATTGCAGGCATAGATAAAGTAGGGAGCCAACTCCCTATCAGAGCGATCAAGAACCTGAGTCTAAAGAGTGTCGTGCTTGCACTCACATGGATATCAGGGTTGGCCTCGCTGCACCGGGTATCAAGTCCACTCATGTTCTATGCGGTGGAGTGTTTAAGACCTATTGTTTATGACTGGTTTACCTTACTCTAGCCAATATGAAGAGCCAGTTGACAGATTGCAAACAAGGGTGAATGAAGAATTTTGGATTTGCATCCATACTTTGTAGTTTTTTCTTTGAGAGGGTTCCAGGCTTGAGCCCTAGAGTAGATATTACTCCACACAGACTGCATGATCCAGCCATGTCATGGTGGACCAACGTGATGAGGCGTCTAGGAGGTGGTAGGGTGCCAGCCCCATACAATGATGAGTTCTTTTACTAGTGGCGTCGACAAGTCATAGCAATTAATGACTATCCTTACAAAGGGATCAACTACATAGGGGACCTTGACATGCCATTTCCACCAAGTTCTGCCTATGGTGATATTGGTAAGAAATGATTTTTTATATATTTCATTTTTTTTTGTGTGTTTTTCAATTTTGATAAAGGCAAAATAAAAACACAAATATTTTTGTATGGTATCAAGTATTAACAATTGCTTTGTTACGCAGACGTAGGTCCGTGAAGACCAAAGGGATTCCCATGACATCGACAAAGGGGCTGAGGAGATGAGATAGTAGGCGGGGATGCAGAGAGAGTGCTATAGAATGTGCAGGGGAACCTATCTCATTTGACGCACATGATTCTCATGGTTCAAGTGGAGGATCTACAAGAGGCGATGCAATGATAGGTGGTAGGTGTACCCCGTGCATGGGTGTGACTCTTCCGACGTCTTGCAAATGTTGTAGTGTGCTATCATGATATGCATTCAACACCACAGGAATAGATGCCATGGTTATGCTATGTACCAACCATATATGTATTTTGAGGGTGTGAGCCCCATTTTGTACTATGACACCATATTTTTTGGACTTGAAAGGATGAAATATAAAAATTTTGGTCTTCGAATTTACTTATATATGTTACAATGTATAAATGTATGAATGTGTTTTCTTTACTTATTTATGTGACAAATGCCAATCTAGAATGTAATTAGCATATGCATCAAATACTTGATTAGAACTTCCAGGGATGTGATTATAAGTAAGAAAATCAAAGTGTCATTCCAAAATTCATACACGTAGGAATCGTTAGAGTAGAGTAGGATCTCTCACACGGTAACTGTAGTTAAAATGACATATGACTAACTGTCGTTAAAATGACATATGACTAACTCGGAGTCCAGGCGAACTTCTAAAGATGGAGCACCATGTGAAATGGCGTCGCGTAATAGCTCTATAATGGTGATATACTTAGCCACATTATTCGTTAATGGCTCCATAAGAATGCCACCTGAAGACAACAGTTGACCCTCAGGTGAGTAAATGACCCAAGCGGCGGAATCCGTGTTCTCCCTATGACGAATCACACCATCCGCGAATCCTAAGTAAATTGAAGATTCCATAGACATCTGCCAACCAAGGGGAAAACTCAATAAGCAAATCGATGATGCAAAGAAAAAGATAAAGAAGTATATACATTAAGATACACTAGTATAAAAAGGTCACGCCCAAGTTTGAGGGCTCAAGCATAATACCTTTTAAGGTAGAGCCCATTTCTGGGCTCATCCAACATATTCCTGATCTGAATTATTTTCGACACGAAATGAGAGCGAAGATATAATAAATAAATGCACAGAGATATCGCAGCTATCCAATAATATAACAGAAATATATCATAGATGAAACCATAAACATAGATATACAGTAATACACAATTTCTATTAATGAAAGAAATGTACAAAGACTGTAAAAATATAGAGTGAAAGACTCGCTAGAATGGTGGCAGCTTATCTCTGAGAAGAGATGTGACAACTACTCGCATTCGCAAGAAGATGATTACAATGAGGCTATGAAGGCCTTTTTACAATAAAAAGGAATGCCAAAAACCCTAGACATCCAAAAACCTAACCCTAGGAGATGAAGCACCAAAAGTCATGTGGGCCCCGTTTGGGTAAGTTAGTACATCAACTTCTCGGGATCGTAACTTTTGCATATGATCTCTGTTTTAGGCATATGATAGCCCGTTGGAAAGGTATCATTGAGGAGATTCATTTTGGGGGACCAATATTCCTTTGTCGATCATTGAGAAGCTATATCCATAAAAACCTTCATTTAGGCCCTCAAAATGGCCCTAGAAGTTAAAACTGCTAAAAATAGTAAATTGCCAAAATTGCTAGAAAACTATTTTGAGCCAGTTCGAAAAGGTGGGTGGCCACTGATATCCACATGGATCAATTCCCCTCATAATATTCTAATTCGTAGGATCCTTTCTCTAAGACACGTTGCATGATTTAAGGACCGTGCCACATGGGGTTGAACTTACCTACCCCCAACGATTCTTTGGCTTGGTCATAAACGAGAACCAAGTCACCCTCAGTGTACTGCCAGGGAAAGACAGACTTATCGTATTGAACCTTAACACATCATTTATTCACTTCTATATTCATAGAGGCGTCTTTATGCTACTCATCGAGGTGCTCTAGGTGCACACGACGTTCTTTAAGATAATATGTGTCAGTTAGGAGCTCAATTGCCAATTTAAGGGAAGGGTTTTTGTATTCAATCGAAAGAATCAACTCCATGCCATGTACTAACTGAAAAGGGGAGAAAACAGTGGAAGTCTTTATCGTGTTTCGATATGTCCAAAGTGCGGGTTAAAGCATCACATGCCAGTCAGATTTACTCCGGCTGAAGAGTTTTTGCAAAATGGTCTTGAGAGATTTATTCACCGCCTCTACCTATCCATTTTCCTAGGGATAATAAGGGGAAGGATGACCATGTTTAAACCCTAGTTTTGATGCTAACTCCTTCATCATTTCATTCTAAAAGTGATTGCCATGATCAATGACAATCTCTTTTGGGATTCTGAATCGGGCTATAATTTGGTTGAACATGAAGAAGGTTTTGGTCTTACCATCATATTTAATGGTAGGCATGGCCTCTGTCCATTTAGAAAAATAATTCACGACCACGATAATATGATGGTGCCCCCCAACCGAGGCTAGGTTGTAGTCTATGAAATCCACCCCCCACTTGGTGAAGGGACTGATGATGATGACTGGGTGAAGAGGGGTTGGGTGCGAGCGCATTTTCTGAGTGAACACCTGGCAATGATGAAACTTCTTGACCGCTTCAACACAATCTTTAAAAATGGAAGGCCAAAAATAACCGGCTCACAATCTCTTTTGGGTTGTCGCAAGCCTAGATAAATGACCACCAGACACCCCACTATGACAGTCATTGATAATATCTTCAAATTCCTCGTGAGTCAAGAAATGATGTAAAATATTATCCACCCCTTGACAATACAAAGTGTCATTGATAATAAGGTAGTTCTTAGCCTGATGACGTATACGTCGTCAATCGTCTCTCGACAAATGCTGGGGTAGCTTCAAGGTTTGAAGGTAGATAAACATGTCTCCATACCAGAGGTCCAAAGACGAGATAAGGAAAATATGTTCATCCTCGAACGAATCGTTATGAAAAATGTCCTCATCCAGTCTAGGGAAGTCCAACATCAATTCGGCAAAAACTAGTGATTTCTTAGATTTCACAGAAGCAAAATCGAGATCAAATTATTGCAGAATAACAATCCACTTATTGTATTCCCCCCCTATGATACGCATTTTAAGGACTTATTGAAATGGATTGATATCCACAACTACTCTAGTTTTGTTAAGTAAGATATAATTCCATAATCTCTGAACCACATGTACAGCGGCCAAGGCCATCTTCTCTACGTGAGAGTATTTAAGTTTAGGACCAACTAGGTTTCGACTGATTTAGTAAACAATGTGCTCATGGAGCTCATCATCCTCTTGAACCAGTACCATACCAACCATCCCTTCGGACACAGGGATATAAAACAAATAGTCTCTATTGTAGTCCCAGGGCTTCAACAGAGGCGCCGATACCAAATCTTTATGAAGAGAATCGAAGGATTCTTGGGCTCGCTCATTCCATATGAATGGAGTGTCCTTCTTCAAAAGTCACATGAAACCTTTAGTTAAATTGGCATAGTTCACTATGAAATGACGTAGGAAGTTAGCCTTCCCATGTAATCCTTGAAGTTGTCGAATGTTGCGCGGGGGAGGGAACTGAAGTATTTCCTCAACCTTCATAGGATCCACCATAATCCCATGCTCAGACACTATGAAACCTAAAATACGACCAGACCTAATGCAGAAGATGCCCTTGTGAGGGTTCAGTCGAATGCGATAATAACAACATCTCTCAAATACTAGTTGAAGGTGAGCTGAGTGATCTACCCTCTTGCAAGAGTGAGCAATGAGATCATGTAGATAAGCTTTGGCGATATGTTTAAAATCGTGAAATGCAAAGTTCATGGCACATTCGAAGGTCGCTCTGATGTTTTTAAGACCGAAAGGCATTTTCCGGTATGCAAAGGTACCCCAAGGACAAATAAAAACCGTCTTGTGTTGATCCTTGGGTTTGATCTGAATTTTATTATACCTTGAAAATCCATCCATAAAGGAAAATACTTCGCTTCCCGCACACTCATCAAAAATCTGGTCAATAAAAGGAGTGGGGAAGTTATCTTTAGGATAGGCCTTGTATAGGTCCCTAAAATCCATACACATGTGAACGGTTCCTTTCTTTTTGTCTACGAGAATGAGGTTGGACACCCATTTGGTCAAGGGAATCAAGTATATGAAACCAAAATTGAGTAGCTTCTCTACTTCTTCCTTAATAGCGGGATCCTTCCTAGGATTAACAACTCTAAGGCGTTGTTGAACAGGTTTAGCATTCAGATAGGTTTTAATTTCATGTTCGAAAATGTTGGGGTCGATCCCTGGCATATATTCATATGAACAAGCGAATACATCTCGTAATTCTCTGAAGAGATCAAAGTAGATCTTAATTTCTTCAGGCGAACAATCCGCATCGATATATACGTTCTCGATTTTATCAGGCGTACGAGAGATGTCGATCGCGACGGTAGGAGAAATATTCACCATGTTTCCTTCGGCATAAATACCATGTGTATCTAATGGAACCACGGCGTGACCGACCATCTCACTCAAGGTAGATATAAAGTCATCATGTTCAATCCTAACAAGATTTGGGAGAAAATAGGATCGATGATGCATATCGTCCCAAGGTCTATCAACACCAGATATGGCCTCTAAGATGGCTTCATCCGAAGGTAAAGTATCATCAAGGAAATCATGTGAACAAGATGATTGAGTGACCCATATGGGCTCTAAAACTCGATCCACCTAGTCCGTCCGCGAGGAGGAAGGATCTGGGTCAGTAGTGGCGTCTAGAACAACCTGACACACAACTTCTGCTACTGACAATGGCATTGCCATCCCAATGTGTGACTGAACTTCATACAACATAGTCAAGTAAGGTAGGGTCCAAGGGTCATTGAAATACAAAGTACATAAAGGAATGGACCTCGTCGACGACGAAGACTCACTGGAAATGGAATGAATATGGTGAATTGGTGCCATGAAATAAAAAATACCCATCAAGGAGGAATACATCCCGACACCAACATCCACAGTTTCGTGGTGAGAATTATAAATCACAGGGACCGAAGGTCCAACTGATGCAATAGGACTAATGTGCGCAAAGGAAAACTGATCAATCATCACTATCTTCCCTTCGTGAGGAAAACATAAAGTGCGGAAAACTGACGACACAACGAATATCATGGCATAAGTCCAATTACACCCTAGTAGTAAATTGTAGTCGAGAGGTGCATCAACCACCTTGACGTCGACCTCGAAATTCTTTCCACCTAACTAGACCAGGAAAGCGGGAAGGATCCTGTGGGGTTGAAAAGAACGCCCATCAAATGCGGTCAACATAGTCATGGATTGAGATAGGGTCGGAGAGCCAATGGCTTTCCAATAGGTTAGGGAAAACACGCAAGTTGCAACACCTTCATCAATTACAGTACGTTTAATGGTGATTTTTGTGTACTCCGCATGGATTTGAAATGCCACGTGGTAAGGTAAGTGAGGCTTAATATTCATGAAGTCAAAATTGATAAACTTTGAGCCACACAGGTCTAGAGATCCTAATGCAGATAACAAGGTGTTCCTCTATGAAGGACACATCTGGAGCACCTCCAAAGCCAACATCGCACATGGGGTTTGGCCCAAATCTTTGACAATCGAATAGTTTTGGGTGGATTTGGCATTAGGATTGTGGGTAGAGCGCTTAAGTACTCCTTTCGTAATATGAGGTGAAGGTTCAAGCTTTTTGATCTGGAAGGGTGTTTCCATGGGAGGATGAGGCTCTGGACCTAAAATAGTTTGTGAAGAACTGCAATCGCGAGATCAAGTGAAGAACCGTAATCTATTAGGAACGAAACAAAAACCTCACGAGGATGTAAATCCCCCTGTGTTTTTATAGAGGTGGTGCTCCTCTTTACTTTAATATTTTCTTGGGACTTTAGGTCTTCAAAATATGGGACTTTGCAGAATTCCATCGTAGTATTAAAAGAAATATAAAGTTTGCAAGAAAAATAAAAGGAAAATGGTTTGTTTTCTATTTTTAGAGAAATTTCCTGAGAAATGACCAGGAACCGCGCACTTTCACACATTTAAATCAAATATGAAAAATTTCCTCACATCCATCATAGTTTAAACTAAAGATTTATGATCACATAAAAATAAAAAGAAGATGATCTGCATGCATAAGATAACTTTAACATAGTGGACACATGGGCAGATAAAATAAAGATAATGATAGATCAATCTCAAATACTTTATACTCAAAGCTCAGAGTTACAAAGCACAGTCAAAACTGATCCTGAAATAGCTCTCTTGAAATTTCTAAAAAATATATAGTCTGTTACATATTCTTTGAAATTTAAAATGTGCTTGTCGCTAGGACTGGGATTGGGGATCCCACGGACCATAAAGAAAATATATACAAGAATTAAGATTTTAGAAGGAATATGGTGGGTGGTAAAAGAACAACAAGACCTGGAAAGAAGAAAAGAGAAGTTATCAGACTTCGGTCAAACCATTCTATTCAAAGAAGCGGAGTAACTGGATGAAGGAACTGATAAAGAAAGAAAGACGTGATCAACATAAACTTATTATGATGGTCTCTCGTGTCTTTAATTGATTTTTGGTATCCTTTTATTGTCTTCATTAATGGTTACATGAACTGTCTCAACTGTTTCTTGCCCCTCGTTAGTCAATTTGTCGATTCCTTTCTTGAACCATTCTTCAAAATAACTTTTCATTGGTGCCACGTTTATCTCATGCCATATTTTGATGTTAAATAGATCGCCCTCCAAGTCTCTAAAATCAAGGTAAATACCATGTAATGCTTCCTCAATGTCCCGATTCTTCACAAAATAGTCCACTAGCCAATTGTCTATGTTGTCCTCATCATATTCAATTATACCATAGAATGTTTCAACTGACAACCCTTTAAAAATCTCAACTTGTTCGTTAAACTGTTGCTTTGTTAGGAACATTGAGTTGAGAATTAGTTTGGGATATTGTACTTCGTTAGTACCTATGGCTAGGTCTATTTCCGTTAGCCTCTTGAATAGTTCTTCTCTCTTTGATATAGCTTGGTTGCATGCTTGAACAATATTATTCAATTTTTTTATCTTTTCTTTTGAGAATGCATTCAACTGTTATATCCGACTTGGGGAGGGCAGATACTCCTCTCTTGTCCTTAGTTCTTTCATGTTAGAGACTTTGTTTTCAAAGGGTAGTACATCATCAATGTAAAAAACTTATTTTTTCTTCAGGTCAACCTGCAAATACTCATGGAAGGCATGCGCCCTTGAGACAAAAGAAATAATGTTTTTTGAAACCCCCCATGCCTCTATGATCAATGTCATTCTCTTTTTAATATTCCTTTCTACATAACTCTTGGATTATGTAAGTAGGCTTCAATATCCTTTCAATTTAACAGTGAGTGTGGTGGGTATGACTATTGACAAAGGACTGGCAAGAAGTGGAAGAGGCATTAAGGCACCTTCCAGTGCCCAGATCCTTTCTTTCAACTTCGTGTTTTCTACTTCTAGAACACCAATGGAGTCATCCAGAGCATCCCCGATTGCTCTATGAATTTTAGAAATCTAGGAATGTCACATATCTCTTAGGTCAACCTATGAACGGGATTTTCCTTTCTTATTCTTCATACCACCTTTTTCAATAATCAATTTCTTGGATTCCCTATCAAAGAAAATGCTCTGGAAAGAAAATGACTCTTCTTCATTGAAAGTCTCATTCTCAATGATCTCTAATGATGAATTTTGGTGGGCCATGTTCTCTGGCTGATCAATTGTGGGAAAAAATTTATCGATACCCGTCTCGAGCTCCATGTCTTCAAGGGAGAAGCTGTTGATGTCATTTTCTATAAGGTGGTCTTCTTCCTCTTGCAAAACATTTTTACTCTTCTTTCTCAGAGGAATCTTGTGCGAGCTCTCGATTTTTCCCGGAGGGGGATTCTTTTCTCCTACGTCGCTTGAACTACTATTGGTATCTTTCCTAGTTGGGTGGGTCTTTGGAGAATTGCTCCGAGATGTGGTATTTTTAGGAGTAACAACTGGAGACTGGGCGCTCTTCTCACTAGGACCCTTTCCTTTATGCTTGTAAAACTCATTAGTACTAACTATTGTTTCCAAGTCACCAACATTGTGATCAGGAGCACCTAAATTGTTATCTTCTTCTTCACTCAGAATAGTATGAATGAATGATTGTTGAATACGACTGCCAGCATATATTCTACGAAAATTTTGTTTGGCTCAAACCCCTTTATCTTTTTAGCATATTTCAGATTCACATTGTGGAAGTGGTTCGCAAACTCATCAATTTTGTTTATATCCCTGAATAAAAAGTCTCCAATTTTCTAGGGTAAGGGTATGAATTGTTTTTTCCGTTTCTCGTGGAAAAAGTTCATCCATAAATTATACTACCTTGCCACTTCCGTAATAATTTTTTTATCATATACATGGTATGAAAGAAAAGAATGATTTTCCTTGGAACATAAAATCCTGATAACATTGTGATTTTACATCTGCTCTAACATCCCTTTTTTATCCAAGAATTCATTTTCCTGGTCGGATATCCTGGGGGTATCTTTACCAAACAATAGTTCTTTGAAAACTGAAACGAAATCATTGTAAACTTTGTAAAAATGCAAAGAAGCCTTGTGTCTCCACAATGCTTGATACCAGAAGGTAACTGGATCAAGTTTACAGTTCACCCTCTTATAGATAGAAAATTTTGGAAATTGACAACAATATGGTATCACAAACACCAAATAAGAAGCCATGAAGAATTTCTTGTCTCTTTTGTATTGTGACAATTGGGAGGAGATTTCAATGGAAATCAATTTTCCCCAATCGAAGATATTTTTTTCTTTAACTGTAAAATATAAAATATAAAGAATCACACGGGAAATGGTGGTGGTGCTTTCTTGGCCTATTAGCCTAGTAAACAACCAAGTGATTTCCCGAAAGGGGTTTTTAAATGATTCGACCTGAATCCTGGTAATTTCTTCTGGGACAGTTGTGAGATTCTCCAAGAACTCGGGAAAGAGGTCTAGGCCATTGTCATGTCTTTTCAAGAAATCCATGCAATCCTCTCCTTTGAAAGTAAGTGTTGGCTCAGGGAGCTTCAACAAATCACGAAATGCTTGCAGTGAAAGAGAGATGGGGGAATGGTCTCGGAGTTGAATAATATGTTGACTCGGTACATATTTCTCAACACATCATGCAACCATTTATTTTCAGTCAAATACCTTAGGGACACACCCTGTGTGTGCAATTCTGGATGTCCAGATCACTTATTGTTTAGCAGGAAGAGATGAATAGTAAGAATATGCTATGGACCACTAAAAGTTCTGGTCTTCACAAAAATATTCAAAGTACCACCGCAGAAATGTTGTCGAGTTGTTGCTGCCATAGGTTGACGAGAGTGTTATTTTAACTAGATAATACTTGAAATGAATCCTATGAGAGAGATAACAATAATATAACCTTTGGAAAATCGTGATTTAATGCAATTTAATGGAAAATATCCTCGAGCCCTTCGCTTATTAATGACGATATTTACACAACCTGCATGATCATTTATTAACATTAAACCATACTAAATGTGTATTGGGAAAAGCATGAGGATGGCAGGGACAGATGAGAGCAATTTGAATTTGGGAGCTTTTGTGAACCCGACAACCTGGGAACCCTTAGAACGATTGAAAATAGGCAAGTGTTGCACTACGATTGGTCGGTCTCAATATAGGAGAAATGATATACTCAGGAGCTTGGTACCCATGACAAGTCTAACAGTCATAATGTAGATCACGATTCTTTGGGTGAAAAATGGATATCGTGGAACTTGGAATATGAAAGCTTGAATCCGCGAACCCATGGTTGCAAAAAAGGTTAAGTACATAATAACATGGCGGTCGGTCAGACTCATGATATGGGAATATGGATGGAGGTGAAGATCCGCAAGTCTTCCAACCCATGAACCGGCCGTTTTTTGAAAAATGACTAAGTATGGAAACTAGAAAGGGAAAAGAGAAGAGAGAAAAGAAAAGGGGAATGAGGGAAAGTATAGAAGAGGGAAAAGAAATGGAAAAAAGAAGTTGGGAAAATAGAAAAGGGGAGTGAAATTTTGGAAGTGGAAATTGATCTCAACAATTGGCTCCAATTATGGGATGATAACCCCCTGTGGGTTTTAAAGAATCCATAATTTTATGACCAGGTGCTTTCGTCCATTGGGCTATGGAATCAAAGGCAGGAATATAAAAACTGAAAAATAAATTTATGTACAAGGAAAATTAGAAAGTTTTAGGTGAATAAAACTTTCAAATGTTGCTCATTGATTGGAAGCATTAATATTTTACCCTTCATGTCTTGGAGCATATAGGAATTAAAACCCAGGATATTTTCGACAATGTATGGTCCCATCAAAAGTTCTTCGAATTTGGTGTGCATTGATGGTTTCTCATTGGATTTGTTCCAGAGTAACACTAGTTCTCCCTTCTAAAAATTATTTACATTTGCACTCTGGTCAAAATATCTTTTGATACTCTGTTGTCTCTGAGTGGTTCTATTCAAGGCCCTACTTCGTTCTTCCTCCAGTTTCAACAACTAGTTGATCCTCCTTTGGATAGGTGAAATTTCTTCTGCATATTTTGTATTAACCACGAAAGTCAAGGCATTGAGTTCAAGGCTAATTGGCATTTTCGCTTCTTTCCCATAAACCAATGTATACGCGGACATCCCAGTGTTGTCTATTGGAGTCATTCTGCTTGCCCACAACGCATCAATTAATTTCAAATGCCAATTTCTTTGGTTCTTGTCAATAGTTTTCTTCAATATCTGAATGAGTGTCTTATTTGTGGATTATGCAAGACCATTCCCTTGTGGATAATAGTTTTATGATTTCCCCATAATAATTCCATATTCTCCACAGAATTCTGTAAACTTTGAACCAATGAAAATCGAACCATTATCAGTGATAAATTGATCTAGGACACCGAATCTTGACAAAATATTATCTTTGAGGAACTTAATTAACTCTTCATAATCATTCCTTTTTAATTCCACTGTCTTTTGCCTCTTTGTAAAATAATATGTAGCGGTTAGAATATAAATGTGTACCTTGCTTGACCTTGGATTTATTGGCCTAATGACATCAAGTCCCCATTGAGAGAATGGTTGTTCTATAGTTATGGACTATAACGACATCACAGATCTCTTCATTTTCCTTGAAAACTGCAGGCATGATACACACTTCCTTATTGTGGCATATGAGTCTTTGAAAATTGATGGACAATAAAATCCAGCTCTTATTATCTTATGGGCAGTGGCAGTAGGTGCAAAATGTCGACCACATATTCCTTCATGGAATTCTCTCATTAGTTCTTGAGCTTTGTTTTCATCAACACATCTCAGTAATATACCATTATAGTTCCTTCTGAACATTATACCAACAATCAACACATATTGATTTTCCTTCATCTTTAATGTTCTTCATCTTCTGAATAGTATACCAACAATCAACACATGTTGTTTTTCTTCATTGTATGTTGTTTTTCCTTCCCCCTCCCCTTCTCCTTTACACACTCATTTCATGAATATCAAGAATTGCTCTTGGCATTCAAGAATGATATTACCGATGACCCTCATGGTTCCATGGCCAACTAGAGTACCACAATCTTCTTTTACAACTAGACTGTCATTACATCCAGCCATCGTCATGCAGCCAGGGTGGTCTCCCTTGATCTACATGACATGGATCTGGGCAGCTCCATCTCTCCTTCCCTCGACAATTTGTCATTTCTCCGTACTCTTAATCTCAGTGGAAATGCTCTCCATGGTTGTATCCCAACTCAATTGGGATGCCTCTTTCATTTGAGAGAGATCTGGTTGCGCAAAAATCTATTGGAAGGAAATATCCCGAAGGAGTTGGGTTCCCTCACACATTTACAACAGATTTTGTTAGGATACAACAACCTCAAAGGTACCTTTTATCAACGTTGATTATTTTTTATATTGTTTTTTCAGGGTTTATTATTTTTTATATTGTAGAAAACAATACGGTTGGTTGCATTCCACCATATTCAGGCTTGCTAACCAGTTTGTGCACACTTTGCACCGTCAGGGGCCATTCCGACATTTTTGTCAAATATCTCAAGTTTGACTCACTTGGCACTTGCCACAAACAAGTTCGTAGGCAACATTCCACAATAATTGACACTTCTCACCAGCTTGCAAATACTTTACCTTTATGACATTGAATTATCAAGTACCAAATATCCCCTCTTTGACTAGTGAGCAAATCTAATTCTTGATGATATTTTGTAATGTAGAAAACAATATGGTTGGTGTCATTCCATCATAATTGGAATTTTCTATGGTTGGTGCCATTCCACCATGATTGGGTTTTCTAATCTATTTGTGCACATTTTGTATTCTCAGGTACCATTCCTACTTCTTTGTTAAATATTTCCACTTTGACTTACTTGGGAATTTCTTGAAACAAAATCACTGGAAGCATTCCACAAGAGTTGGGCTTGCTCAGGAGTCTACAAAAACTTTACCTTTCGAAAAATGAACTATCAGGGACCATTCCCACTTCCTTGTCCAATATTTCCACTTTGACCAGCGTGGATATTTCCCAAAACAAACTCACCGGCAACATTCCCACTCTTTTTTCAAATATGGTTAACTTGAGTAATTTTTCTTTATGGGGAAATCAACTTACTGGAAACATACTTAATTCCATTGGAAATTGTTCAAAACTCACAGAGCTCAATCTATCCTACAACAAGTTGAGTGGGAATGTCCCTGTAGAGTTGGGTAAGCTATCCCTCCTTGAAAACTTATACTTGTATTCTAATCAACTTGGTAGTGGTAGTGCTACAACCATGCCCTTTCTTGCAGCACTTACCAATTATTTACATCTAAAGAAAATATTCTTAGATAACAATAAACTAAGTGGTGTTTTTCCCCTTTCCATAGGTAAACTTTCTCCCAATTTGTCTTACTTGTCATTGGCAGGAAATGTGATAAAAGAAACCATCCCTCCACATATAGGAAATCTTAGCAGCCTAACCTTTTTAGCTTTATCTAGAAATATTTTAAATGGTAGCATTCCATCTTTAAGAAACCTTAAAAATTTAGAAAGATTATATTTACAAAACAACAAATTGGAAGGAAGCATACCAAATGACTTTGAACAATTACAACAACTTGGTCTCTTGGACATTAGTGGAAACATGCTCTCTGGAAAGATTCCAAATTCCCTTGCACCCCTTAAACAACTAAGAGATCTCCTCCTTCATCACAACCAATTATCAGGAAGCATACCTTCTAACTTAGGAAACTGTACAAATTTGGAATTGCTTGACTTGTCTCACAATATACTCACTGGAAGCATACCACGAGAAATTGTTGAACTTTATAATCTACACTTGTATTTGAATTTGTCATGGAATTTATTAGAAGGATCCTTACCTATGGAGATTGGTAAAATTTCAATGGCTCAAGCTATAAACATTTATGCCAATCACTTGGATGGAGTCCTTCCATCTACACTTGGAAGTTGTGTTGAACTATTTTCATTGAATTTGCCTCAAAAAAATTTCCAAGGCTCTATTCCAGATTCACTTGTAAAATACAAAGTCTTATAAGCCTAGATCTCTCTTCAAACTCCT
>JASDQU010685985.1:0-30646 GCA_032191745.1 Picea mariana | reverse complement strand
TTAAGGTGTAATTTTTTTTATTATTATTTCATTCCATGTCAAGTTTTAAGTGGTGCGTGTAATTTTTTTTTTAATTGAGCTAACTTTATTTTTATTATTGTTACCCTTTATTATTAATGTCGGTGTTGTTGTTGTCTAACATAACATAACATAACACCTCAACATCTCCCTCATACTGGGTTGTAGAGCACCTCGGTACTCTTAATGCAATAAAAGTCCATGAAGGAGAGCACATGCCTTTGCCTAAATGTTCATGGTTGTCCCTAAACCTCATTCATAATTCATTTCTTGTTTCCCATCGAGATCAAGGATAATCCCCCACACCTGCCACAATTTGGTGTGTGTAATTGTTATTGATTGATCTATATGAATATTTGAACCATAATATAGTACAAATACCCAATTTAATGTTTTTTTTGGGGGGGGTGGATTTGAACTTTAGACCTCTTTATACCAAACAAAATTTACCAATTGCTCATGAGGTAATCCCCTTGTTAAAAGCATACAAGTAACAAATGAAAATATGATAACTCAAGTGGTAAGCTTAGTTGATTGTTGCCAATATTGTTGGGGTTTGGTTAGTTCTGTGGCAACAAGTGCCTGATTGGAATCCCCCTAGGTGATGTGCACTAGTTTATGCTAACATGTTTACTGGGGATGCCCTCCCTGAATGTGGAAGCATCCACTGGGTTTGTTTGTGAGGTTTTCCTTAAGAAAAAAAATGAGAACATGAGGTATGGTGATGATGAGGTTTACCATCCTCTAAAACCAACAAGGTTCATTAGACAAATAAAAGGGGGATAGGCTAAATATTTTTCAAAATGTCAATTATATAATTGAATATGGCGGCACTGAAAGTGACATAGTCATTATGGTTTTTGTAAGTAAAAATGTTTTGAAGAGTCATTAAGTTATGAAACTGATTAAATTTACATATTTTTTTTTCCAAGGAAAAACTTACGAGGAAACCGCTAGGCACTTCCCCACATTTCATGAATGGTACTCAATGTAAACCATTTGTGCTAATTACAACACATGAGTCCTAACTCGATAGGGACATCGAGTGAGGCATGCAATATAAACACCCAATGCAGGGGATCGACCTTGAGAGCTCTTGCATGAAGCTCAAAGAACTCAACCACTTGAGCTAGCCTATTGGGCTTAAAAATGTTTGGAACATCTTGTTCCTCCTCAAGTAGTTAAGCAAGAGTGAGACATTTGATATCTTGCAAGCCCCAATTAGTGCATGAGGAGAAAATACATAACAAACAAGATTTAAATATAAGTGGGAAGAATAACAATGTTTCCTCATAACCACCCAAGCTAGACTAAATTGACTAATAAAATTACATCTTATATTAGAAATATGGTACATTAAAAGGAAATGTTTTTCATAATCGGCCTTTTTTATATCACAAATTTTATAAATCCATTCATTTCAAAATGTTTTTAAGTTAATAGAATGACCAATTTCACTAAAAAATCATAAATATTGATAAATATAAGAAATTAAAAACATTTATTTCCAGGTCCCCAAGGTGTAGGACAGTCGGTGACAGAGTGTGCTGTTAAGGCTCTCCGTGATGTTAAAGTCACTAGTTCGAAACCTACGAGGACAAAAAATCCAACCATGTTAAGGGTTGGTGTGGCTCGGGCCGGGTGCGATCCCCAGGTGATTTTGATGACTTAGATGCCCCTGAGTCGCGGTTTCTTAGCCACAGGTTAGTCCCACATGTCACGGACAAACTAACAAACAAAAAAAAACATTTATTTCCACTTCTATTTTCTACTATCAAATATCCTTATCACCGCCTTAACAAATTTCAAATAAGAAGGTGCATTTCTTATAAATTTGTGTGTAAAATGTATTAACAATATAGCACATCAATGTAGTCTTTGTTGGCATTCTACAACCACCATGCACTAAGACAATCATTACCTTAAAGAAAGGTCTTCACAAACACTTTCCCATTACATTCTCTTAAGATAATGATTGACTTAGTACATGGTGATTATAAATTCTCATCTTCATTTCTTAAAAAAAAAAATGCACCTTCTTATTATAACATACAAAATCTATACATAAATAAATATATCATCAATCAATGTGTATTTATAAGGGAGCAATAAATTCAATGTAGCAAGCTAAAATTGTGAAAATAAAGCATGCATTTTTAGTTGAATTAAGTATGAGATATAACAAGGCTGCGTGGCAGTGGAGTCCCTGCCAAGGAGGTTAGAAAGCAAATTTTGAAAAATGGGGTCGAAGTGTAAATGAAACGAAGTGTTTGGTGCAAAATGTATATGAGGGAAATGTTGTGTGCAAGGTGCATATTTTGGAAGATGGGGCAAAAGTAAATGACGGTTGGCAGGCCGAGCACCATCTAATTTTGGAAAGTATATAACAAACATTTTTTTTTTGAAAGTATATAAGAAAGTAAAAAAATTGTTGACAGTGCAAGATTAAATTTGGAAATTTAAATGCATTTTCAATGTAGACTGGTGAAAGATAAAAATATACGATGACATTAAAAATATATGATGACATAAAATTAATAGGAGATAAGAAATATAAAAAATCTAGTGTATTTGTGAACATTTGCCATAAATGCATTTGTTATAGAGAGTGCTGAAAGATAAGAGTAGAGTCTTTAGGATATAAAAATTTATATGCACTTTTATTTGAAATCTATCAAAAAATAGAAGTTTGTTACATACCACTGCAAATTTTGAAATACACAAAAAAAAACAAAGTGTGTTACATATAAACCGGAATTTCAATGTGTTTGTCATGTAGACTGGGATTGGGGCTCCCGCGAACCATTAGAGAAATATTTACAAGAAACAGGATTGTGGAAAGAAGATAGAGTGCAACAACTGCAAAAGAAAATAAATGGAAAGGTATAAGTGTTTGTCTATACATGTTTATTTAAGAAAGCGGAATAATTGGGTTGAGAAACAAAGAAATATGGGATGAGTAAACTTACAGTGAGGGTACATATGAGCGCTTTGGCTATTTGCTTGCGGCTGCCCTTTCATTGATGTCGACGACGATTGTGGTTTCAAGGATGTTCTCCACGACTGCTGGAATGTTGGAAACTACCTGTTGTCTTTCGTTGGCGGCCTGTTTCAATTGCCTTTCGACCCATTCTTCAATGTACGCTCTCATTGGGGCGACGTTGATCTCATTCTGGATCTTGATGTTGAAAATATTGTTTTCTAATTCCTAGAAGTCGATAGAAATATTAGAGAGAGCCTAATGAATTTCCTCATTATGTACTCCATATTTGACTAGCCAGTCATGGACGTGAGATTGATCAAATTGAAGGATGTTGTAAAAATTTTCCAAAGAGAAGGTCTTCAACATAGCAGCCTGTTTATCGAACTCTTCTCTGGATAAGGGCAAGGAGTTTGCGATTAAGAGGGGGTCTTGGAAGTCGTTTGTTTTCCCGGCTAAGTCTATATTTGACAACTTTGTGAATAATTTATCTTTCTTCGATATGACTTGTTCAGATGACTAAACAATGAGACGCAGGTTGTTTACTTTTTCTTTCCAACATGCATTCAATTGGCCGATCCAGTTTTTGGATGGAAGATCTTCTTCTCTTCTTTTTGTTTCTGTCATATTGTTGATAATCTTGCCAAAAGGGATGACCGTTTTTAAGAATAAATTTTCTTCATCTTTTAATTCAGCTTGCAAAAGCTTAAGCAAGCTATGTGACCTGGTTCCAAGGGAAGCGATGGTTTGTGATCTTTTCCAGGCATCGGTAACTAGTTCCATTCTTTTTGTGATATTGTTTTCCACATATTCTTTACAGGATGCGAGCAGGGTGGAGGGTGATTTTATATTGGGTGCAGGGGTTCCAGGAATGGCTATTGCCAAAGGATCGACAAGCAATGGCATAGGAAAGAAAGCGTCTTCCAATCCCTTGACTCGGTCCTTCAGTTTGGCATTGTGGGTTTCCATGCGTTCAATGGAGTCATGAAGTGCTTCTCCGGTCACGGTGTGAAGTTGACAGATTTGGGACGGCTGCATGTTGGCAACGTCAACCTCTGAACAAGATTTGCCTTTGATATTTTTAACATTTTTTTTCTGAAATATGGAACACGAAGGATTCATCTTCGTCAAAAATTTGGGCAACGGATATGTCCATTGGATGGCTATGGTGGATGGCGTCCTCGAGCTGATCAAAGAAGGGAAACATGGCATCCAGATCAGTGTCAATTTCCATGTTCTCAGTCTGAATTTCTTGGTCTTCTGCCTGCTCCACATTTTTTTTTCTCTTCTTCTCCACTGGAAGCTTGTGAGAACTATCAATTTTAGAGTGAAGAGGGTCGTTATCTCCTCCTTCGTTTGAAGAATTATGGGTTTCTTTGTTGTTGTGATGGGCCGTTCGAGCGATGCTCTGGGATGTCATACGTTTTGGAGTGGTATTTGCGGATTGAACACTCTTGTCACTGGGGTCTTTCCCCTATTGTATGTACAATTTGGTGCAACTTTTCACTATCTCTACGTCACCGGCATCAGAGGCAGGCCCGTGACTGTCTCTGTTTTTGGGCAGGTATTTATTTACAAAACAATCGTCGAGGCCAAGTGAATGTAAATGTTGTCTAAAAATATCATAGGGGTCGAATACTTTTATTTGTTCAACATATCTGAGGTTGGAGATACTAAAATGTGTTGCGAAATCGTCAAATTTGTTGACTTTTTTTAACACGAACTCCCCTATTTTCCAAGGCATAGGAATGAACTCTTTTTTTTTCTTCCTTTGGAACAGATGGAACCAGTAGCTGTATTGATGTGCTACTTCTGCAATAAAAAATATGTCCGTAATGTGACATGGAAGGAGAGCAAGTTTTTCCATGGAGCCAAAAATTCTTATGACAATGTAATTATCCAAATGTTGGACTGTTCCTTTTTTGTCCAAAAAATTAGTTGCCTGTTCAGATAAGCGGGGAGAATTTTCTCCTAACAAGAAAAGTTTGAAAATAGATAGGAATCCATTAACAACCTCATAAAAAGAGTGGGAAGCCTTGTGCTTCCACAAGGCCTGGTACCAGAACGTTACTGGGTGGAAATCCCAGTTGACATTCTTGGACAGAGACAGTTGCGGAAATCGGCAGGAATGTGCTATTGCAAAAACTAAATAGGATGACATATAAAATTTCTTTCCCCTTTTGTAGCTTGACAATTGGGAAGAGATTTCATAAGAAATTATCCTTCCCCAATAAAAAATGGCTTGTTCATTGATTGTGAAATACAAAATGTAAAGAGCCATGCGGGAAACAGTAGCTGTGGATTCCTGTCCCATTATTCTTGTAAACAGCCAGACAATTTTGCGAAAAGGATTTTTAAATGAACTAACCTACATGCTTGTAATATCTTCAGGAACTAGATCCAGGTTTTCCAAAAAAAGGGGCAAAAGGTCCAATTCGTTATTATGCTTTGCTAGGTACTGTTTGCAATCTTCTCCTTTAAACGTCAATGTTGGCTCGGGCAATTTCAGCATCTGCTGGAAGATATGAGGTGACAAAGAAACAGAAGAGCGGTCATGCAGTGGAATAATTATTTTCTCTGCAATAAATTTATCGGCACACCAAGAGACCAAGTCCTTACAGTAAAAAACCTCAGGGAGACAGCCTGCATGAGCAATCCCGGAGGTCCAAATTACTTGGTTCTCTGCGACGGAGGTTGAGTAATAAGAAAATGACCTGGACCAGTGGAAGTTCTGGTCGTGGCGGCCGAAGATGTTCACTGTATCCACAGAACTGGTGGAGAACTGATGCCATAGGTTTATGAGAATGTTGCTTTGCTGCAGATGATGGTTTAAATGAACAGTCACAACGAATAATGTAACTTTTTAATAAATCTTGGTTAAATGCTTATGAATGGGAAAGCTCATCGAGCCTTTCGCTGATTAATGGCAATCGATATTGGTGGTGCATGATGATCTGTTAGGAGTAAAGTTTATTTATTGCATATTTAGAAATGCGAAGGTGGCGGGTACGACGAAGAGAAATTAAGGAATGGAGGTTTCTTGAACGTGCGAAGGCCACACGATGTGAAAGGGATTTCATGATTTTGAAATGAACACTCATAAGGGACAATATAATCTCCCCGCAAACTTTGGTTTAATGTGCATGAATACGAGATTTCCTCGGCCCTTTCACCCATCAATGACAATATATACGATTTCTACATGATGGCCTGTTGGAATTAAATGCCAGTAATTCCATATTTAGAAACAAGATATGTCTATATATATATAAAACTTTATATTTTCTTTTATTGTAAAGAAGTGTGAAGGTGACGGAGACGACGGAGAGCAAGGAAAGAATGGCAAGTTCTGAAAAGCGGTTGGACGTGATTCAAAAAAGGGTTACGAGGATAGTCAAGAAGAGATCATGAAGGGGGAGTTCAGCTACTGGTTTGTATATTTGCGGAATTTCGGCAAAATGGCTAAGTATGGAATATGGAAATTGCTAATTTCATGCATAGCAATAAGATCTTATATATAATTGCCAACTGCTAATTCCAAAAGGATGCCGGCACAGGAAACAACGACTACGAACTGAATATTTCTTCAACCCAACAAAGGGACGATTCCCTAAAGAAATTTGAACAAATGGAAAAGTATGGAAAGCAGACAGATGGGATTCAAAACGGGTTGACAACAGTT
The DNA here is from genome assembly GCA_032191745.1 of Picea mariana. Lineage (NCBI taxonomy): Eukaryota > Viridiplantae > Streptophyta > Pinopsida > Pinales > Pinaceae > Picea > Picea mariana. Next base: position 23,966 of record JASDQU010685985.1, on the reverse strand, counting down.
CCAGTAAATATGCGAGGAAGCGGTGATTAAATTGTAGTTCTCGAAAGTTTTCAGTGCAAAAAATGTGCATCACGGAAAAGGGCATGATAGGTGGACCGTAATACAGAAAAGGGTAAAATTTCATGTTTCAGAATTTTTGAGTGCAAAATGTGTAAAACAAAAGAGATCATGAAAAGGGCATGATAGGTCGACCTTAATACAGAAAAGGGCATGATCTAAGAACGGTTGCAAATTTGTATATCTGTCAATTTGTATATAGCAGAGCTATGGATGTTGTTTGGAGGTCCTGGAAAGGTAGAGGTGCAATGTTGATGAAGCCAGCAGGGTCCTCCTGTCAATTTCTATATGGCGGAACTCTGGGTGGCAGTTGTGGGACAGGGAACAATAGAGGGTCAATTTAAAGAAAGGGGAAGCGGTGGTTGGAAATGCATGAATTGGGAAAATAAAAAGGCGAAAGACATTTTTCGTAAGTGCGAATTGGTTTCAAAGAAGCCCCATTGTTGCAAAATCATAATCTACTAGTTATCAGGAAATGCGTTGTTGAAGATTACATTTTATTGCAACGTGCACGTGCATTTATGTTCTTGATACATTATTCCATGACTGTAACATACCGACTGAAGTAGTGAACTTTGTTTTGTACTAATTAGCATTAAAACTTAATAATTGCATCTCTAGAAACAAGAAGAACGATTTTGCTGGAACATTTTACATTGGTATTAGTAAACAGAAGATCAAAGAAGTACAAGAGCACTGAAGTATGCCAATTAGAACATGTGTGAAACCCATAAAAGTGGCAGAGACGAAGAGTCCAAGGCCAAAATTTCGTAATAGCAAATCCATTTAAAAAAATAAGAAAAGTACTGAGTATTGTACATCTATGCTTAGAAATTAGATCCAGTTCTTCGGTTGAAAAGATTGAAGGTATCTGCGACAAACACAGGCACGGGTTATGCAATATGCAATATCCTTGGAGTTTTCTCCTCGATTAATCATCCTCTGCTGAAATTGATATTTTTTAGAAGCTTTGCCTGAGGAAGAAGAAGAAAATGGTTGCAGGGAAAGTGGAATAGCCCTTAGTTGAAACCGGCTCTTCATAGTAAAAAAAAAATTAGTAGTACAACTTGCACGTGCAATTACAGAGGCCCAAATTAGTCCATTTTGGGCAGATGGAGATGACTAGTAGGAAAATGCGTTGTAGCAACGAAAGTTTTGCACCTGATACCCGAAAATGTTAAACAATATTTTTTTGGCTTGAAATATATCTCTGGAAGCATCAACATATGATTGCTTTACAGTCAAACTCTTGCACCCAGAACGGGCTAATTTGGAACTATGGAATTCCTACTTTGACGGTGCAAAGTGGCTGTTGCGTTCATTGTCCATTTTTTTTTTCTGAAACTCCTTTTGGTGTTGTCATGACTGTGATCACCGAGCCGGGAAGGTCCATTCATTATGGTTCATTTCAATTTGGGCCCAGGAGTAGGAATATTTTCTTCATTGCCATCATCCATTGTCGTATCATCGTCCATCAGATCATCTTCTTCTGGCTTGGAATTCATGGCATAAAGTTATGTGACAGACATGACTGCAAGTGGGCAGGTTCTCTGAGCAACCAAGGTTGGCATCGAATTTTTTGGCTTGAAATATATCTCTCGGTGTACCAAGGGACCATCTCATTTTTTGCTCGTGGTCAGAGAGAGATGAATAGTAAGAATATGCCCTGGAATAGTGGAACCTGTGGCCATTATGCCCAAATGTGTTGACTGTGTGTGGAGAGAACTGTCGCCACAAGTTATTAAGAATTTATGTTTGCTCGAGACAATGTTTCAGATGAAAATCGGGGAGGGATAATATAAGCCTCCAAAAAGTCTGGTTTAATGCATATCAATGGAATATATCCTCGAGCCTTTCACTAATCAATGACAATTTCCAGGGTTCGTGCGGAATGAGCTGTGACCATCACAACTCACTAATTGCACAATTAGAAAAAAGTGCGAAGGTGGTAGTGACGGCGAAAAGACATTAAGAATCAGAAATTTCTTAAAAGCACCAACCCGTCGGCGGACAAAAAAAAAAAGATTGCGTCACCTTTGAAATGAATACTTGGAAAGGATAACATGTTTGTGCGCAAATCTTAGTTTAATTCGTACTAATGACAAATCTTCTCCGAAATTACGGACATTAATGACAACTGTAACGGTTGTTGTAGGATGGCTACTAGAATTAAAGCTTAATTATTGCATATGGAAAGCGGTCAGGCAGGTTACAAAAGAAAAACGGAAGAAGATATACCGAGGAGACGTGAAGGCCTGATGGTTCTCTACCCGGCGGACGGGTTCTTGGCCCGACGGGCTGAAAATTGAGCCTCTATTGTTCTGTGTCCTACAAATAGCACCTACACTTCCACGAGATACAAAATGATAGGCGGAGTTGCGGGTTGGTTGGTTCAACATTGCGGGTTGGTTGGTTAAACATGTACTTTTATAAAGTATGGACATCATATTGTATAGAACATATCCGAATCCATGATTCCATACTTGGGCACTTTTTGTTTCACGCATTCGCGGCCTGGCGGGCTGAAAATTGAGTATCTATTGTTCCGTGCCCTACAAATAGCACCCACAGTTCTACGATATACAAATTGACAACAGGATTTGTGGAGATGAGTTTCTATATAAAGTATAGACATGAGATTTTATACAACATATGCAGATCGCTTATTCCATACTTAGGCACTTTTTTTATCACGGGTTTGCAGCCTGGCGAGCTGAAAAAATACTGAATATTGTTTTGTGTCCTACAAATAGCACGTATATTTCCGCGATATACAAATTGACAGCACAACCTATAGATTGCTTGGTTGAACATTGCATTTGTACTGTTCTAGAACATATATGGATTCTTCGTTCCCTGTACTACAAATAGCAACCACATTTCCGCGATATACAAATTGACAGGAGGACCTACGGGTTACTTGGATGAACATTGTATTTGTATTGTTCTAGAACATATGCGGATTCCTCATTCCATACTTAGGCACTTTTTGGATCGCAGGTTCGCGGCTTGGCGGGCTGAAAATTAAGTATCTATTGTTCCATGTCCTACAAATACCACCTACACTTCTGCGATATACAAATTTGCAAGTGGGCTTCTGGAGATAGTCTCTATATAAAGTATGGAATGAGATTTTATACAGCATATGCAGATTCCTCATTCCATACTTACGCAGTTTTTGGATCCTAGATTTGTGGCCTGGAAGGCTGAAAATAGAGTCTCTATTGTTCCGTCTCCTACAAATAGCACCCAGATTTATGCGATATACAAATTGATGGCGGGAGTTGTGGAGACGAGTCTCTATATAAAGTATCAACATGAGATTTTATAGGGAATATGTGGATCCATGTTTCCATATTTAGGCAGTTTTTTTATCGCGGGTTTGCAGTATGGCGGGTCGAAAAAATAGTCTCTATTATTCCTTGTCCTACAAATAGCACTGAGATTTCCATGACATACAAATTGAAACGCCTTTGGGTACTACAAGTCCCGTTCCCGGTAAACGTACCAACCAGTAGCCAACTGGCAGTCTCGGAGACTCGACTTTAGCATGATGGTTCATTGGGAACACAATCTATTCCCCCTCAGAGTTCACAACAGGTTAATAAGTCTTCGCCATAATCATCCAACTTAGCCTCCTGGACTAGGATATTAGTCCTTAGCCTTACTGCTTCTCGGGCTTTTTAAGTTCTAGCCTCATCTTCTTGTTCTTCCTTACGGAGGAGGATACATGCATCGAGTAGTCACCGTCGCTTTCGCGGTGGTCTAGCTGTCTGCCCCATGGTTAAGGGGCTTACCATGAAAGGTGCCTAGGTCACCTCTCCCTGTACACCAGTCAGATCAGGATATCTCAATTAATCTCGATTAAGGATTGATTAAGGAAGGATCATGAGAGATTTATTAATTAGTACATATGTCTCTGAAATCCCACTGTAAAACCTGAGCAGAGCTCCATTGACTATGACTAATTGAGGATAATTTTTCATAGGTGTCGGTGGAGGAAGCGGCTCTAAGCACCCCAGTGTTCACAGGGGTCAGTGGGATGCTTGGCTAGGGCTGTTCCCGGATTCCTGGCGTATCTAAAGAAACGATGGGTAGGATTGATTCAGAAACCTTCCTCGAGGTCGCCAGGGGTTGCTTGGCTAAACATTGCATTTGTTTTGTTCTAGAACATATGCGCATCCCTCATTCCATACTTGGGCACTTTTTTGGATCGTAGGTTCGTGGGCGGGCGGGCTAAAAATTAAGTATCTACTGTTCTGTATCCTACAAATAGCACCCACACTTCCGCGATATAAAAATTGACACACGAACCTATGGACATAATCTGTATATAAAATATGGAATGAGATTTTACACAACATATGCAGATCACTAATTGCATACTTAGGCAGTTTTTGGAGCACGCGTTGGCGGCCTGACGCACCGAAAATAGTCTATTGTTTTGTCACCTACAAATAACATCCAAACTTCAATGATATACAAATTGACAAGTGGACTCGGGCTGCTTCGATGAACATTGGACTTTTATTGTCCCGTTGCGATCCCATATCAATTTCATAGTTAGCGATTTTTTTTATCGGGGGCTCTGGAGCTATCCGCGACATATAAATTGACACGAGTCGCTATGGACTGCTTGGCTGAACATTGCATTTGTATTGTTCTAGAAGATATGTGGATCCCTCATTCCATACTTGGGCACTTTTTGGATCGCGGGTTCACGACTTGGCGGGCTGGAAATTAAGTATCTATTGTTCTGTATCCTACAAATAGCACCCACACTTCTGTGATATACAAATTGACACGCAGACCTGGGGACAAAGTCTGTACATAAAGTATGGAATGAGATTTTATACAACATATAGGAATCACTAATTGCATACTAATTGACAGGTGGACTCAGGCTGCTTTGCTAAACATTGGACTTTTATTGTGCCGTTGCGATCCCGTATCAATTTCATAGTTAGCGATTTTTTTTTATCGGGGGCTCTGGGGCTAGCGGGCTGGTAATTGGGCCTCTATTGTTCTGCGTTGTACAAATACATTGTTCTACAACATATGCGGACCTACAGGTTGCTTGGATGAACTTTACATTTGTATTGTTGTAGAACATATGCGGAGTCCTCATTCCATACTTGGGCACTTTTTGGATTGCGGGTTGGTGGCCTGGCGGGCTGAAAATTATGTATCTATTGTTCCGTGTTCTACAAATAGCACCTACACTTCTGTGATATACAAATTTACATGTCGGCTTATGGACATAACCTCTATAAAGTATGGAATGATATTTTATATAGCATATGTGGATTCCTCATTCCATACTTAGGCAGTTTTTGGATCGTGGGTTTGCAGCTTGGCCGACCGAAAATAGTGTCTATTGTTCCATCTCCTACAAATAGCACCCATATTTCCGCGACATACAAATTGACAGAAGGAACTGCGGGCTGCTTGGATGAATAATGCATTTGTATTGTTCTAGAACATATGCGGATCCCTCATTCCAAAGATGGGCATTTTTTGGATCGCAGGTTCGCGACCAAGTGGGCTGAAAATTAAGTATGCAGAACCCTCATTGCATACTCACAAGTGGACTCGAGCTGGTTGCATGAACATTGCACTTTTAGGCAATTTTTGGATGGTGGGTTCGCAGCTGGGCGGGCTTAAAATAGAGTCTCCATTGTTCCCTCTGCTACAAATAGCATCCAAACTTCTGCCATATATAAATTGACAAGAGGACTCGGGCTGGTTCGTTGAACATTGCAGTTTTGTTGTCCCGTAACAATTCTGTATGTATTTCATATTTAACAATTTTTTTTTATCGGGGGTTGTGGGGATGGCGGGCTGAAAAATGGGCCTCTTTTGTTCGGGCTCGCGGGTTGAAAATTGGGACTTTATTGGTCCACACTGTACAAAATCTACCCATAACTCCGTGATATACAAATTGACAAAGGAACCTGTGGGCTACCTGGGGCAACATTGCAGTTTCATTGTTTCTTGTCCTCTGAATAGCGTTCGAAGATCCACCATATATAGATTGACAGATGGACTTGAGAGCCGGGGAATTAAATTATTAAAGGATGTTAAATCGCTTATTCTTAAAAGAATCAAGGAAAGAAAAGTTTTTTTTTTTAAATTCTATAACCACAAGCATAACAAGGACCAATTTGAATTTTAAGGGCCCGTTGTTCATATGATAGCACGATTTCATTCCGCACACTAAATATTCGTTGATTTCAAATTATTCCAGGATTTTAATCTGACTAACTTCATCGAATAAGCAAAAATGTGAAAACAACGACCAATTTGTATTTTAAGAGCCTCTTGTTTGTATGTGAGGACAGTCGTCATTGAGACACTATATATGCGTTGATTTCAAATTATTTCAGAACAATAGTTTCACCAAGTTCATCGATCAAGGAAATCTGCTAAAGCAAGTGACAGTACAATTGCGTCACAGTGATATAGAAATTACCAGGCGGATTTGCGTCCCAGCTGGCTAAAAAAAAACAATTATATTGTCCGGTGTCCTCCAAAGAACAACTGGAGTTCTAGGGTATACAAATTGACAGACAAAGTAGATAACCAAGAACCAACCATACTTTAAACAGTCCACAAGCAAGTTCCCAGAAGGTTCCATAGAGCAGAACCCATCGACCTTTGCACCAAACAATTTGATATACAAAGAAAAGACGTCACCGCATTTGTTTTCTGTTGAAATGAACTTTCATATGGATGTTGAACAAATATTACAGAGAGACATGAGGTATTTTCATTTCCTCTCAAAGTTTCATAAAAAAAAATTTCCCCTTTTCAGCCAATATGCAAAATTGTATCGTCCTCATTTAAGGTGAATTTGCTTTGTATCCGAAGTTGTCGCAGCATGTAGACACTGCTTGCCTTTTTCTGTAGATATGTTTCATACAACAACTCTGCCAACTCAGGAAGCACATTTTGTAACAATAGCTGCTTGATCGTACAATGCACGGTTGTGTTGCCCACGGTTCGAATAACACCATTGAGGAAATGTCCATAAATATATGGACATTTTTCACCGCATCGTAGACAATCAATCGTATCATTAGTTATCAAAGTGGAGGCAGAGGCAGTGGAATGGCATTTTGCACAAACATGCTCAAAGGGGGTCAAGTACACATTGGCTGCAACTAAAAGACCTTCAACCTGGGAATGTGAGCAAAGGAATTAATACATTGAACAATATAATACACATCTGCATCCCACCCTCCCCTTTAAAACAAAAAAAAAAATTTAACAGTTGCAGAAATTTGTTGAAGGCTATTTCTATAAGCAAAGCAAGGATGATTTTGTAAATGTATACACAAAAAAATTATAGAGCTAGCTAGCTTCTCCAGATCCTTTACTGTATCTGCTTGTAACTCTGTTACAAACGTTGACTGGGTTGTCCGAAAGATCGTTTCTCTAGCATCCTTTTTTTTTTTTTTATATTTTTGAACAACATAAGTGGAATCTTCCCTCTATGCAATTGTTGTTCCATTGATGAAAAAAAATCTGAATACGTATCGAACAATTGTAGCTGCAACATGGAACAGTGCAATTTTTGTGTAACTTATTCAACATACATGCAGAAGTGAAAGTAAACAACAAAACTGAATATGAAAAGTGGTACCATTTCCTTCTCGTTGTCTGACTCTCCATCCTTTATATGGAGAATGTGTCATGACCCAAATTTCCTGGCCAGTGTGACAACAACCCCAATCGTTCCCATTGGGTAAATATCAATGCTCTGTGCAAGTTGCCTAATAGTAGAGTCTAGGAGGAAGCGATATTCTGAACAAATAGGAGGAATTTTTCCCACAATGCTTGTTTTGTTGACTGAAATAATTCGATCGCAATCACCACGGTCATATACTGTTTTCAACAATATATTAAAATTTGTAATGGATATCCCATTACGCGGCAATATCTTTTATGCATGTTTCTGGACAAGTTGTGGAGGAACATTCAGTGTGACTGTCATCATGGCGTCCTTGTCTGTCATATCAGCATGCATAATGGGTCTACTTTTGTTTACCTTGTCCAAGTAGGTGGTATAGATAACCATTATGTCCCCGAAGAACACCTGTCCAATTTGGCGGCTGTTCAAGGCCTCTATTGACAGTACTTTGGATGTCATAATTCTAGACCTGAAGACATTTTTTGAACAGGAAAACTAAAGTGAATGGTAGTGTGCTACAAGTACACGCATACTTTTGATGAACTATGGATCAGAGTTTCGCAACGACACCTCTTAGTCTGCGAAACATGCAGTAGGTCCGACGTCTCGCTTGTACTTGTTGATACTTCTTGTGAGTTGCAAACCATGTACTGCAGATGGCATCAACATATTCTCCATGCCATAGATGAATATATAGCCTGGGAAATTTGTCTAGTAAACATAGTAAGAGCAAAGCGCATGCATTTTTACCTTTGACCTTGTCGGTCCGCCGTTGTCTGGGATGACTGACTGCTCATGGCCGTCTCACTAGTCCAACTTTTTTTGATGCAAACATTTGCAGATGGACATCAGGACTAAGAAAATATATGAATTCTATATTATATTCCCGCACCCAATTTGTATCTTTAATTTTCCAGCACACTTGGTATACCTTTTAGAAGATTGTACCACAGAACCCTTTGTTGTTGCACAAAAGAATTCATCTCCCTGTCCAAGCAACCTGTTTTTTCCAAGGCAGCAACGCGAAATATGCAATCGACAGGAAGGCAAGTTAGTTTGAAAACAGACATGTAAAACAAAAAAGAAACAGGTCTATTTACCCGCCAAAGAGTCCTTCGTCCTATCCAACCATTCTGTTTGTTTAAATGCAACAATGTAGCACAAACACAACGGACATGCACTAGCTTAGTATGCAGGAATAAACGTATGCAACCAAGAAAACTTACCATGTAGGAAGGCACACAACTAGCTTAACACATATTCAGAACATAAATGAAATACAAAACAATTCAACATGAAACAACAGTATGAGCATGCACCTTTCTATATCCTCTTCAACCAATGCAGTTGAGACTCTCTCTTTTTCTCCAGCTACTTTGTTTGTTTCAATTTGGGAACCCACAAAATTTAATGAACATCAATGGAAGCTGGTATTCAGCGGAGAACAAGCAATATGTACATAGAGAAAAACTAACTCAACGAACAGTCTACAAAGGCATAAACATGAACCTTTGCGCTTCTCTATCCATGGCTGTAAACGTGTATAATTTTTTTCCATGGCCAAAATATATTACAAGGCACAAAATATCACGCAACTGCATGGCTGCAGCTAAACAATTTCTGCTTTTCCTTGGGAATTTATCCACATATTCCCTCTAGCCATGTTCTTTATCCTCTACACAGACTGTTATGCACATGATACAAGTTCTCAGTTTTTCATGGCTAATTGCCCACACATGCTTCCAGACATGAAAATATAATCTTGTAGAATCTTTGTTGCACATATCATATGTCAAGAACAACACAAATTGCATCCTGCGCACACCAGTCTATGTAGAGGAGAAAGGACATGTCATGTCATATCCACACATCTAACCATACATGGTTTATAAATGTACCCTGCATACATATGCTTTATTCCAACAAAAAAACAACGAGTATTGTAACTTCACATGTAATCCTCGAACAATTTTGCATGCAACTATTTTCTTTCATGGAAGGACTGCAGCACTAGGAAAATCTCATAGAATAATAGATCTCGACTTCAACAGACATGGAAAATAAAACAATTGCATATCCACTGGTGGGTGCAGGGGATGAACACCGTAAAGCGCCCCAAACAAAACAATAACAATCCAAAAAAAAAGAAAAAATAAAAGCTCCAACCACCGCCACTGCACCCCAACCCTGCAAGGCCGAATCAAAGAAAAGAAACCAGCAAGGACCAAACCAACGAGAAAGCATGAAGAGGCCGAAATGCACCCCCAGCGCCCCAAAGCGCAAACCCCAACCAAACAAACAGAACCAACAACCCGGGAACCAACAACCCGGGAACCAACGAACCAGCAAGAACCACCGAGCCAGTGAAAAACATATGTATCTCCAACGATTATGAAACTGCAACCCAAACAAAAAAGGAACCGAAAACACACAAGGAACATGCGACTACAAATAAGCAAACATTCTTACTTGCAAACTGCAAACTAAACAACAAACAAGGAATAAAAAATGAAACCACGACATCCAAACTTACTCCGAAACGATGAAATGCAGAAGCACAACTCGAATCACCAGCGAAACAACAACAAGCAACAACCAAGAAACCAGTGAACAAGAACCACTCACCGAACCAGTAAACAATGTATGTAGCCTCAATGATTACGAGGATGAAACATACAATGGCAGCAACCGACAAACCAACGAAGAAGAAGCAGTCATTGAACCAGTAAACAATGTATGTAGCTTCAATGGAAAAACAAGGACGAAACATACATTGAACTGGTGGTAGACAATCAAGTGCAAATTCACTGTAACTGTATAGAAAATTTCAAGGAAAAATGTACTCTGAGAACCGTATTTACATAAACATTTAAGACTCTCAGGTTGTCTAAGCACCTTGAGTGGAATGAAAACATTTAAGTTGTCAGGGGTGTTGCAGAAAGTCGCGTCATGTGAACATTTACGCAGTCAGTCCTATTGACGCATCTCATAATAAGTGTCAATACATTTCAAGAAATATACATCCGCCAAAGATGCTATAAACTTTGGAATTCTCAATCACTACAAAGCATGGAGATCAAAACTTTTCAATATGCTTATTACATATCAAAACTTGCGGATATATTCGGGTAGCAGAAAATGCTAATACAAACATTCGAACTAATGCTAGCATTAATCAACCTTGAAGCAAGATACAAGAAAAATATATGATTAAAACATACTGACTACGAGAAACAATTTGGATATGTTGCCATATAGTACATTGGGAATAACGAAGCCGGCAATAAGGCCTCCAATCTCTTATCCAATTAGATCAGTACATATATGTTACTTTTTATTATATAAAAATATATGCTTTTATTTCCATAGCTCCAACAATAGGTATTGTGCAAATATTTCGGGTCAAAGGACAAAGTAATATGCAGTCAATGATTTATCAATTGCTATAGTCCCTCTACGCCTACGACGACTAATAAAAGCATGTAATACATGCCAAGCGTGCAACTTACATTCTTAAACTCATTATCGCTTAATGCCATGTGACACTTGTTAAGGTTTTACTTTTCTTTTCTTATGAAAATGTATTAAGGGTATGATGAATTTATGAAACAAGGTCATATGATATTCTCTATTACCGTATGTTAGTTAGTTTTTTTTTTATTAAAAAGGGATTAGTATGATTAGCTTAATTATTAAAAGAGGATTTCTATGATTAATATAAGCGAGTATAGATACATAAGGATTGACAAAGATTTTAATTTTTAGTGTTATTTTGTCTTGTACTAATTAATAAGATCAATTAAAATATTAATTGAGTAATATTAAATTTAAATTAAAAACTATTTTAAAAGTTTTTTTTAATTTTGTAAGTTTTAATTGTTGGGTATGTGTTATATTCTTTGCACGACTAGATCTAGTGTTACTGGGCACGTGGAGGGTCACAGAGGCGTGGGGTTTGGGGGCAACACCCCCGAAAATAAAAATAAAAAGATAAAATAAAAAAATAAAATGATGTTTTTCTTGTGTCTATTTTTAGTGGGTTTTCAGCACATGGTTTTCGCCAATGGTTTTTCTAATTTAGGCTAAGGAATTAAGGTTGTTGACTAATCTGGGTCAATGGATTAGGGATTTTGGATGCTGCAGGATCCTATATATATTGTAATGTAAACAATGAAGATATGATAAATAGAAGATTAGAGGTGCGGCTCTAAACAAGTTGTTGGTTTTCTCGGCATGGGTTTCCAGGGTAAAACTATTTGTATAATGTGTGTGTGTGTGTCTTTTTTGCAATAAATAATTGTACAATGTTAAAATGTACATTTGGTATCAGAGTTGTTATTGGCTTCAGGGGGATGCCTTTGTGGCTAAGGGTTTGTCTCAGGTCTGTGATAAACCTTGTTACAGTGGAAGATCCGCGGTATTGATTCTTCAGGTGGAAATAAATGGTGAGTAGTTCAAAAATAGAGATAGAGAAATTTAATGGGAAAATTTTTGAGCTATGGAAGCTTAAGATGGAAGATCTATTAGTGAACAAAGATCAATGGATCGTTGTGGATCTAGGTACTGCACCTACAGGAGTGTCAACAAAAGACTGGGAAAAGTTGGATTGGAAGGCAAAGAGCACAATCTAGTTGTGTCTCTCATATTCAATATTATTAAACGTGTCAGGGGAAGATATGACCAAGGCTTTATGAAATAAGTTGGGGACTTTGTATCAGTCTAAGTCCCTGGTAATTTTTTTTTATGTAATAGAATTTGTAGAACTCGAGGATGAAAGATGGAGACTCGGTGACGGAGCATCTAAGAGCCTTCAATACAGTGGTAAGTCAGTTATTATCTGTTGATATTAATATTTCTGATGAATATAAATGAATCAGTTTATTGTGCTCTTTACCAAAATCATGGGATAATCTGGTTGTGACCATAGGTTGTAATACAACCACTTTAAGTTTCAATGATGTGGTCTCATCTTTTTGTCAGAGGAGATGAGGTGGAAGAACATGGAAGGATAGAGCACAAATGCATTATTTGCAAGGGACACTCCTACAAAACAAATAGAACTAAGTCCTCAAGTGGGAGATTCAAATCAAAGGGAATATCTAAATCTCCTAAAATTTTTGTAAAGGCATGTTGGAGATGTGAAAAAGAAGGGCACTACAAGAAGCAATGTAGATACAAAAGTGTTGAGAGAGGGAAGGGATCTGAATATTCTCCTTCTACATAAGCAAAAACCCCCACATAAGAAGGAGGGGATGTGTACTTGGCTTCTTTAGACACACATGTTGTTGTAGGAAAATTCCCCCCGGACAAGTGAATGTCCTCTTGGATCTTAGACCCCTATGACCAAGATAGAAAAATGCTAACATTGAACACTGACATTCCTTTAAATGTAGCTAAACTAGTTAAGGGAAAAGAGGAAGAAAGCACGAGTACCTTTTTCTGAAGTTTGTCCTTGCTCAATCCAAGTTGAACTTGATCTTCAAGCCCTTTAATGAGTTCTGCAATTCAATAGACAACAAAGACAATGCATACCTCCTATTCTACCAAGATTAGTTTAAACTAGATTTATCAAGAAGAGACAAGCCCATGCAAATGTACACAAACTTGAAGGAAACAGGCCAAGCATATATATTAATGAGAACATAACAAGGTGCTTACAAACTGTAGATGTAGATGCAACAAACTCACCAAGTCCTCCTTGTCCAACCCCTTGCTCAAAATATCCATGACTAGAATGAAAATACTTTTCACTGATATTCTCCCCCTTTCACTATGAGATTGCCTCCCTATATAGGCTTTGAGAGGCTCAACCACCTTATCTATTCTTGGGATAAGTTGAGGATATGACTCCATCAGTTGTGGGATTTCCCTTAGATCCAACCTTTAACTTGGATTTGAGCCAAATTGACTCAGATGCTTCTTAGTTGTCCTTAGAGATAAGGGGGATTCTTCCCCAAGATTCTCTCAACAAATCGATGCTCCCTCAAATTTGGCCACAGAGCATTATAGAGCTCCCTGCTAAGAGGACAAGGAGTGCTATCACTCCTTGCAAGTGGGCATGGGAGCGTTGATCTCCAAAAATAGTTTTATGATGATTATTCCTCAAGGTAAAAGCTTGTAAACTTTTCCAAATGACATTTTTTCCTCTTCTAACAAGTCTTAGAGGATGTCCCAAGTGTTCTTATGATGTCGTCCGCAGTGCGACATATGCGAGATGAAAATATGACTTTTGCAACAAAATTGTGACACTTGCGACAATGACAATGAGACATTATCTAAGTGAGGAATTTTGAAGTGTAACAGATTGCCCCCCAAAGTGCGAGGTCAAAAGACAGAAACTGGTGACTGAAGTGCTTTGTAGACTTTCAAAGCAAGGGTATGGAGTCAGAGAACACCTGGTAGAAGCTACAAACAACCATCAAACAAATGTCATGATATGTTTCAAACCCAAGACATGCATACCTATGCTTGAGTGATGAAGGACTTTAAGGTATGGCCGCCACAAAATATAGTGTAGATCCATAATCATATTGACTTAAGGGTATAGCCACCAAAGATACAATGTGTATCTATAATTACATGACATTAATTGATCGTAGCCATAAGAAATACACAATGGATCTACGAGATGACAAAACATAGCCACATACCAATACAAAGTGGATCTATGTGATAGTATATATATCAACATACTCAGATGATCTCCTTTCGCAACCTGGGTAAAGTAGATATCAGAGTGAACAATCAACCCAAGGCCTTCATCCCAATCTTGATGTGGTATGAATATAGCCATGTGAATAGATGTTTTGATGTCGAACATGGTAGGAACCACTTGATTACCGATCATTGAGGTAAACCGTTAACAAGTGTGAGTGAAATCACCAGTGATGTCAATGACTCCCAAGGTATCCTAGTACAATCCAACAAATGTGAATAGATGAGTTGACGTCGAAAATTCGTGGAATCATCCGATCAAAGGTCAATGATGTAAACCTGTTGTTGGAGGTGAGGAGTCCAGCCATTGAAGCATGCAGGTCCCAAGGTACTAATTGGTTTCTAAGTCAAATTTCCCGGATAATGTGTTGAAGTCGACAAGAAAAGACTCGTCGAAGGAGGGCCTTGATGCATCCCTCATCAACGACACAAAACTGACATAGAGATGTAAGATGGTGAATCAAATGAGTATGGACTGACATGGGCATTGAAACTGGAAATTTGTGATGGTTGGCTCTTGAGGTGGATACTTCCCTTGAACATTGAGGGACAAACAACAAAAACGTAACATGGACCAAAACATGATGCAGTGGATACTGTGACTTTCATCGGGTGACCCAAAGGAGTAAAGAAACTTAGAGGATTGGTTCAGTGGATTAAAATGTATGTAAAGACAATGTGCCGTGTTCAAGGGTGACTGCAAGAGTGACGTGTGACGACTCTAAAAAAATGGCTTGGCTTGCTTCCTTCAATTTTTCCCCCCATCTAGATAGACGAGTACCTCTTTTTGATTTTACGAGCTCGATGAGGATAACACAGGCTTGATATAACTCACCTTCGGTAAGTTCCTCTTCATTTGTTTAACGAACTAGACGAAGTAAGGGTTTGGTCCCATATGTGCCCTTCAATGTGTAATTTTTAACGAGTTTAAAGAAGGAAAACTCGATGGTTTTTCATGTTTAGAGAGTTTGAAAAGAACTTAAAGATGAATCCAGGGTTGTCCTTTTTCATAATATTAGTCTCCAAAGTCCTAAAAAGAGATAAAATGCTACTTGGGAGACGCCCTTTCAAAACCTTTTAAACAAGTGTGAAAGGAAGCAAGATCACTCGACAATCTTTTCATGTTTAGAGAGTCTGAAAAGAGCTTAAAGGAGACTCCAGAGGGTTCCTTTTTCGTATGACCTTATGAGTCCAAAAAAGAGATAAAATTCTACTCGGTTACATTCTCATGTTTTTTCGAGTGTGACAAAGAACAAAGACCGTGCTCGCCAATGTTACAAGGTTAAATGGAAAAATAATGCTTTGAAACCTGCAAGTGAAGACAAATTTGCATCTAGGGTATTAGTTACATCTCCGAAAAAGATTTTAAAACCCAAAAAGAAACTATACATTAGAAAAAATGAACCCTATAATAGTGAAATAGGGTAAAAAACTTATTTACCATTTCATTTTTACCAATCTCTTCTAGCATTGGTATTTTCAACTTCGGAGGGCGATTTTCACGTTGTTGGCACTGGAGTTGCGGTTGACCATTTTCACATCTATCCAGATCAGGTTAGTCATTAACCTATTCTAGTCATTTCTCATGGTTTAGAATTGCATTTTAGGTAGCTTTTAGTATTGTCCTGGGCTCCCTAGGAAGCCCTAGGCGTCGAACCAGATCGATGCTCCCTCAAACAGGTGCGGGGAGCGTCAATCATGTTTTCGGCGCCCTGGTGTGTGTTCCAGGGGAGCGTTGGCACCCTGTGGATGAGTTTAAGGGGGTGTTGACGCATGATTGAAAAATATTTTTCTATTTATGCTAAAGTACCCAAATTTTTATTGTGAGAGGATGATTAATGGATTTTAAATGTATGTTCTTGCAGTTTACACCGATAAAAACCATGATCGAATGGAAAGAACGTGAGCATGAGCTTGATGATATAGCTGTGTTGCAAAACCATCAAACAAGGTCCGCTTTGAGGAATTGTGTCCTCAAGTATTTTAAATTACAAAAGATGAAAAAGGAAGTCTTACTACTTGAGTATCTAATTGGACTGTGGGATGACATCGAACAGGCGTTCCGAATTGGGCCACAAATTCTCAAAATCGAGCTTGATGATGTATACTGTTTGACTGGCCTCTCAAGAAGAGGGGCTCATATCACTTTGTCCCAGCAACAGGCAACTCCTCGGCCTGCCGAGGTGTACGTGGCTAATCATTGTATTCTAGGGTCATGATTGGTCGGAGGACGAATCGTGATCAAGGATGTCAGAGATTTGACACTATGATCTATTTTGTTTGCCATAACCAACCTAGAAGGTAGCAAAATTGTGCATTTGGCCTCAAAATCCCAAATGTCTTATGCTCTACAATTCATGGAGCAGAGATTATTCAATTGGAGTGCAAGTTTCCTTCGCAATGTGAAGGATCAAATTATGAAGTGCAGGATTGGGAAACATAAACAGTTCTATTATGGTTCCCTTCTTGGTTTAGTTCTTTCTAGAGAGAATATATTAGATGCAGCCGCAGATTGCATTGATGGCACAACCGGTGGTTGAAGCACACATGGAAAGGTGGAAGAGTTTGTCTCCAAGATTGGGGACCGACTCAGAGTTCAAGTTCACAACTAACTTCTTTGCTTGGTGGAGAAGGAAGTTGATCGTCATCGAGGACTTTCCATATAACATAGTGGATTTCCGAGGTAGCATGGACTTAGTACTTCTAGAGGGTATTGACTGGGATGCGTCAGGTACGAAATCAAAACCTTGCCATGTGTTTTTTTATTTTGAAATTTATATTATTTTTATGTGTACAAAGAGGGATTTTAATAGATGTATTGTTTCATCATGCAGATAGAGGCACATCATGTCCAACAGAGATACCATAACTAGGGCATTGAGGAGATGTGCAGATAGTCGTGGAGCATGAGGTGGAGGTGGGAGGTCTCCGAGAGGTTGAGAGGAACCTCTGAGGTCTTACTATGGGTGTCCCCCCTCTCAGGAGGCGAGACGTGCCTCTACATCTGCAGAGGTATACAGTAGGGGTTCCTGAGAGTTTAAACCACTTGCTTCGACGAGTGGCCCGTGTAGTGGCATGCTTCTCAGAGCACAATGTGGTGCAGAAGGACTAGGATCCTCTATCTATTTTTGTAGTATTTTCATGATGATATCATGGGCATGAGGGCCCAAATTTTTCCCTTCTATGCACTTTTTGATGTAAACAAACTTTTTCTATCACGTAGTTTATATATATATATATATATATATATATATATATATATATATATATGAGTTTTGTGGTTCCATTGATGTTACAAACTATCTTTGTGTGATTTTTTTAATGTACATGTAATTCATTTCTTTTATAAATTTTTATCTATGCACAAGATACTGATCCAAAATATAATTTGCTAGTGAATCCAAAGTTGTGTTGAGTTCTCTTGGTATGTGTCTGTATTCTGTAAATTCAAACATTCTCTCAAGACGACGAACTCGTAGGTGGAGATGCAATAGGATAGGGTTACGAATGACATAGACTCGATTAAGCTGACAAACCACGAGTTGAGAGTCTAGGTTAATGATTATATGAGATATACCTAGGGAGGAGGCCTCGGTTAAAAGTCCAATGACAACATGATATTCTGCCACGTTATTGGTTGCCGATCCTAGGCAAACACCTCCTGAACTCACCAACTCATCGGAGTGGTAAATGACCCAAGTTGCAGAAGCAATGTTCTGGGTGTGTCAACTAGCGCCATCCTCAAACCCGATAAATCTAGGAAAGGGAGATGTCATTTGCGCACACAATCACAAGACAAAGTATAAGTGGCTAAAACAAAACTCGTACATGTAAGATAAAAAGACACACCAAAACAAAACTATAGTACAATAGTGTACAAAGCACATATGCCAGATGTTCTATGCATAGTACTTCTTAACGTAAAGCCCATTCTGGGGTTCACTGAGAGATATTCCATCGTATTCAACTAGATCGTAGGCACCTTTATGTAATACACATTTTACAATTTAGGGTCCATGCCACAAAGGTTCTAACTTTCGTGTCCCTAAATTATCGTGAGCCTGGTCATAAACAAGGACTGGGTCTCCTTCTGCGAAAGTATGAGGTTGAATGGATTTGTCATATTGACTCTTCATTCGTTTTTGATACGTCTTGTTAATGAGAGAAACATCACGACGTGTTTCATCCAACCTAGTCAGATATAGGAATCGTTCCTCTTCAACAAAGGTGTGAGGTAAGAGTTCTACTATGAGTTTCCATTAAGGAATTTCATACTCGATTGGTAATACTTCTTCGATGCCATATACCAACTGGAATGGAGTGAATCCAGTTGCAGTTTTCACTGAGGTGCGGTAAGCCCAGAGGGTGGAGAGGAGTTGCAAATGCCAATAAGTTTTTTTTTACCCCACCATGCATTGGATCATGGTTTCAAGGACTTTTTTGATAGCTTCAACTTGTTCGTTTGCTTGAGGATAGTAGGGGGATGAGTTCTAATGGCGAAAACCCAACTTGACATGTAACTCACTCATCATATAGTTTTGAAAATGTGAACCATGATCGGTGACAATGGCTTATGGAACACCAAAGTGAGTGATGATGTGGTTAAATATGAAGAGAGCTGCAGTACAACCATCATTAAGAAAAGTAGGTATAGCCTCAACCCATTTTGTGAAATAATCAACAAAAATGATGATATAATCGTTCCCCATAGCTGAGGTAGGCTTAAATTGCATAAAATCAATGCCCCATTTGGCAAAGGGGTCGATGGCGACAATAGGATGCAATGGAGCGGGGTGGGTGCGTGCCTTTTTATGAAAAACTTGGCAGGGTGGGCATCTTTTGACAACTTCAATACAATCTTTGAAGATGGAGGGCCAAAAGTAACCGACACGTAAGATTTTCTGAGTTGTAGCCATTCCAGAAAGGTGACCACCACATGCTCCAAGGTGACATTCATTTAGAACATATTCAGCCTCATCATGAGTTAAGCAACGTCGTAGGATAATGTTAATACCACAGTGATACAAAGTGTCACTGATGATAAGATAACATTTAGAATGGTGGCGAATACGACGATGTTTTTCACGGGAGAGATTGGGATGAAAACGTTGGGTTTGAAGATAGAGAAGAATATCTCCATACCAAGGGTCGGACATGCTAATGAAGAACAAAGATTCATCGGGAAGAGAATCATTGGGATCAGTGTCTTCATCAACATGGGGAAGATCGTAGATAAGTTCCGCAAAAACCAAGGAATGTTTAGCTTTCGATTTGGCAAACTGGAGATTGAATTCCTGAAGAATAACAATCCATTTGGAATATTTTCCCCCAAGGACTGGATGTGTCAGAATATGATACATGGGGTTCGAGTCCGCAATGACCGTGGTAGTGCGTAACGGGATGTAATGGCGAAATCTCTAGATGACAATGATGGCTTCCAGAGCCAAATTTTCAACGTGTGAATATCGGAGCTCGGGACCAGATAGAATCTTGCTCAGATAGTAGATCACATGTTCGTCGCCATTAGGGTCCTCTTGAACTAACACCATAACAATAATGGAAGTAGAGGCTGCCAAATAAAGGATATAGTCCCGTGCATAATTCAGAGGATGCAAAAGAGGTGTATGGGTTGACGCATGCTTGAGAGCATCGAAAGATCGTCGAGTAGTGTCATCCCAGATGAAAGGAGTGTCTTTCTGCAACAATCATATACATCCTTTAGTAAGATCGGAGTAATTACATATAAAACGACGAAGAAAGTTTGTTTTCCCTTGCAAACTTTGTAGTTGGGTCAGATTGTTGGGAGGAGGTAAAGAAATAATATCTTTGAATTTTAAGGGATCCACCCTAATCCCATCTTTGGAGACAACGAAACCGAGGAATCGAACTGATTTGACAACGAAGATGCATTTGTGGGGGTTCAAACGGATACGGTAGAACCGACATTGAAGAAAGACGACCCGTAGATCACCAATATGGTATGATCGATTAGATGAATGGGAAGGTAAATCATCGAGGTAAGGTTCCGCAATATGTTTGATATCGTGGAAAGCATACGACGTGGCCCGCTGGAAAGTGGGACCAACATTTTTTAGGCCAAAAGGTAGTTTCTAATAAGTGAATGTTCCCCATGAGAATATGAAGGTTGTCTTATGTTGATTAGAAGGTAGAATGTCAATCTGGTTATATCCTGAAAATCCATCCATGAAAGAGAAAATAACGCTGCCAGTGCAATTATCAATGATTTGGTCGATGAAGGGTGTGGGATAATTGTATTTGGGACAAGCCTTGTTGAGATCCCTATAATCAACGCAGACACAAATGGTTCCTTATTTTTTAGCAACTGAAACGATGTTAGAAACCCATTCCATCAAGGGGACAGGATAGATAAAGCCAGATTTTAACAGTTTTCAACTTCTGCCTTTATGGTTGCGGTTTTCTTAGGATGAACCGAGCAAAGTTTTTGTCGCACAGGTTTAACACATGGGTAAGTTTTTATTTCATGCACAATGATTGAAGGATCGATCCATGGCATTTCCTCGTAGCTCCAAGCAAAGACATCTCAGAATTATTTAAATAAAGTGGTGTAAGATGCCACTTCCTCGGGTGAACAATTAGCACCGAGATGAACATTCTCCATGATACCTTATTTGATCGAGATATCGATAGTGACGGTAGAAGAGATGTTGCCTAAATTCCCCTTGGAAGTAGTATCATGGGCAAGTATAGGAGATTGGGGAGAATCAACAACATCAGGGGGGAAGATAGAGTGTATATCCTCCTGAATTTCTTCTAGAGTAGGAAGAAAAGACGATCGATGATGGTTGTCATCCCAAGGTACCTCGTCGATACTAAGCATTTCCATAATGGATTCGTTGATGGAAAAATCTGTGAAATGTAGTGAAAAGCAGAGGACAAGGAATTCAACCAAGATGGCAACGAATAAGTGTTGGATGCCAATAGATGTTGGTCATCCAAGGAGGGAGAGGCAGATTGGATAGCATCATATGAAGCCTCAGCTGGACTAAGTGGCATAGCGTCACCCAATGCATCAAATTCTAATGGACTAGGCACAACCCAAGGATCAGATGATTCTAACGACTCATAGGCCATAGTCGAAATCATATTGATTGTGAAAATATGTTGTGTGGTGGGAGGAAGTGGTGCAGGGAAAGTACCCATAATGGAAGAATCTTTCAAAATTCCTACACCAACAATTTCATAAGTTATCTTAGTATAGCCCAAAAAAGGAATATTGTTGGTGGCGAGAGTGCGAGCATCGGGTGTACAATAATCTAACTGGTCGATAGTGAAAAATTTTCCTTGATGAGGGAATTGTACACATCAAAACAACGATGAAGTGACGACATTCATGGCATAAAACCAACTTCTTCGTAATAAAAAATTGTAATCAAGGGGAGCATTGACTACCTCTACATCAACAGAGACAGTCTTACCTCCCAAATGAATGGCTAAGGACTACAAGAGTCTGTGAGGATGAAAACCTCGCCCGTCGAATGCTCGTAACATTGTAGGGGATTGGTTAAGCGAAGGTGATTTTAATCCTTTCCAACAAGCTAACGACATGACAGAAGTGGAATCTCCCTCATCCAATATGGTGCGGTGAATGTGTTGGTTATGTACAATGACATCAATTTGAAAAGAAAGATGGTGAGAAAGGCGTGAATTGAAGTTGTTGAGGTTAAACATGATATTATTTGACGACTCAGGGTCAATGGTGTCGATGGCAGCCAAGAGCGTTCTACGTTGACTTGGGAAATGTTGTAGAACTTTAAGAGTGGATATAGAACATGGTGCTTGAGCCAAATATTCAACAATGTTGTAGTTTTGGGCGGCACATGAACTAGGATTAAAAGTTGACTTGCGGATAGTGCTCTTGGGAGGGCGTAAAATAGAGTCAAAAGTAGGTTTCTCTACCTGAAGTGGCCCGGATGGAGGACTAACAGATGGAGGACTAACGGAGTCAGGAGATGGATCTCGTGGGGTACCGTTAGTGACCTTTTCTTTATCACTTTTAGCCAGTGTGTCGTATGTGGTGGTGTGAGTGGTTAAATCAATCCCATTGAACATATAAATATGAGCACTCATCGAGGCTTCATCACTAGGAGGATGGCTGGAACCACCCCCTGTGGGAGGGGCAAGTGCTTGAGAAACCATGGATTGCTACTGAGGAAAAGGTTGCGTTAACACGACGGGTTGGGAATTCCCTTTAAAAAGTTTTGCAACTTCATTGAGATGTAGACAGTCTCAGGTGAAATGATCTTCACCACAAATAAGACATGGGAATTTCAATTTTCACTATGGTTTCTTTTCAGCAGAAGATGGTGGAGTTTGTGTTTTGGGATGTTCATTATTATTATTATTATTCTTTTTGGGTTTATTTTTTGTTTTCTTCTTACTCCCGGATTGTTTTGAAGAGGCAGATTGAACTGCATTCACCTCAGATATTTGAGTCGGGAGGGAGGTAGAGGAGAGTGAAGTTGAACTAGTAACGGGTGTTGAACCAGAGTGATTTATTGTTCCGGTCGACTATGATGTAGATTGGGTTTTGACAGTACCGATAACTCCATCCGCATGTGTCGTGGAAGAAGATTTGGATGGATCGGTAGGAGTACGGGTAGCATTTGGAATCAAATCATACAAAGTACCAAATTGGGAGTAAACCAAATCTAAGTACTGATCTCGGGAAATGGCTTCTTCCTCAGTGATGACACCACCCATGGCGACGTCACGAGAAATCGGGGGTAAAAGATATTTAGTAAACCACTCTACCAATAGTTGGTTAGGAATGGTCGCTTTAATCAACCTTCGTCGTCGTCTCCACTCATGAATGTGATCAGAGATATGCACGGAGTTCATTTGACAAAGGGAGGTTAAAAGTTCAGTACCCATCTTGTAACGGATGGGTAACTGAAAATGCGTGAGAAAATCCATAGCGAGGGAGTTGAAATCTTTAAAAGAACCACGTTGAAGTTCAATGTACCATTTGGTTGCATATCTCGTGAGTGTGCGCTGGAAGAGACGCAAACGTATAGAATCGTCCATCAATGAGTTTGATGAACACCATAGATGGAATGTCATCACATGGTTGTTTGGGTCTTCTCCAGGTTTACTATCAAACTTGGGGATGTCAGAAGGTAATTTAGCAGGAATCACTGGCCAAAAAGGAAAATAAAATATGGGATCATTTTGTTCAGAGAGTTCTTTCGGATTCATCGCATAGGTTTTTTTTTATTTTCGATGTTTCAGACCAAACTAGTGTGGTCCATCTTCAGGAAAGCGTTTTGTGAAGAATGAAGGAAAAATAAAATAACAGGTATATAAATACTTGAAAAGTTTTTGTAAGGAGCCGACTTATTGAAAATGAAATCCATAATTAAATTTTTTTAGAAATTATAATTGTTCATTTTAATTAATTAATTAATTGTTGTAATAATTAATTATTTGTTTGTTTATTAATTTTTATTTAAAAAGAGCCGAC
>JASDQU010685984.1:11506-31508 GCA_032191745.1 Picea mariana | reverse complement strand
ATCTTTCAAAGAATCCAAAAGGTCAAAGAAAAAGGGAAAGGAAAAAGAAAAAGAACATAGAAACAATAGTGACATCTCGGAAGATGATGAAGAAATGGACAATTTTGTGAAGAGATTGAATAAGGGAACCAACGACATATATAAAGGTAAGCTTCCATTGATTTTTTTAAATTTTGATGGTATTGGTCATTTTTTAAACAAATTTCCTCATAAGAAAATAAAGGGGAATGATGAAGATTATTAAAATAGAAAACAAACATATAAAGGCAAAGGAACCACAAAGAAAGTTTTCAAGAAAATCTTATGCACCAAAGAAGACATCTCCTCATCAGATGAAGATGAAATCAGTGACAGTGAGACAAAAAGAGTTCTATTCATGGCAGTATAAGACTCTGATAAAGAAGACACTGAAGAATAATATGAAGAGGCAAACGTTGACTATCGAGAAGAATTGTTGAGCTCCATAGAAGTTATAAGAAGAGAAAAGAGAAAAAACAAAAAGCTACAAGAAGAACTAGACAAGAAGGAAGACACTTAAGAACTAGAGAATATCATCATAGAATTGAAGGTTCAAATAGAAGAATATAAAATAATCGAATAAGAACTCAAAGAACAGTTAGAAGAAAGAGACAGGATCATTGGAAATTTGGAAGGAGTTATTTTCACATTGAGAAAGGATCTTCAAAAGAAAAATATGTAGAACAACTCAAAAGTTTTGGATGACATTATCAGGAGTCAAAGGCCTAATCATGACATGTCCAGACTTGGATACAATCAGACAAAAAAGGGATCAAGCTCCAAAGCAAAAAAACATGAAACATATCAAAAACGTTATGCAGAAACAATCAAAGGGGATAGGAAGACCTACAAGGAAGATTACAAGGACACTCCTCCAATGAGAAGATTCAGATTTTAGAATGAACGACTGACAGAAATAAATAGGCCTTAGGAAGACGAAGGATTCATAATAGTAAATCCTTTCAGAAGATATTCAACTCCCAAGTATCAAACTATCTTTTTGGGTTTATGTTATGCATGCAATAATTTTGGACATAAAGTTGTAAATTGCAGAGATAATAGCAGGAAAATAAACAACTTTGAAATTCATACACAAAATGGTTATCCAAGAAGGCCTAGTGAAACACAAAGAAAAATATACAAAAATTTTGAATCATTGAGCGCTGAAAGGGAATGATACAATGGAAATAAATTTGGACGCATGGCCAAAGATTGTAGAATGACAGTCCCTCCTAGAGAACCACAACAGAACAACAACAGTCATAGACATGAGCCTCAGAAGAGAACATGAATAATAAAGAAGAATTACTATAGAAATAAATTATGGAAAATTTCTCTACAAGCTAAGAAGAAGAAACGTATTCGGTATGTTGACATTGGTTGTTCAAAACACGAAGAACAAGTGAACAAAGACCAGGTCCTAGAGATTGCAACATTGGAAATAAAATGAGATGAAGAAAATTCTGTAGAGAAAAGGAAAGATGTTAGATACAAAAAGATTTGGAAAATAACTGAAAGAAAAGAATGACAGGTAAATAAGGAATAGGTTCAAGAGATTGTACTTTCAGGAACTGTAGTGAAATATGAATCCACAGACAGAAAGAAAGAACTCATAGCTGAGAGAGATGGTGAATGTACTAATGAATATGATGATGAATACACTTCAAAGAAGGAATTGTTCTGAGCCATCCGGCTTAGAGACTCCCAGATAATATGAATAATAGACAAGGGGATTCTATGTGGTAGCTGAGACAGACTAGAGAACTATCCTTTGAGCAGCTTGTATAATTTRAGTAGACAGATTCAGTGCATTCAGTTAGTGGAAGTATGATATGATAGATTATTCAATTGTAGTAGTACTTCATGATATTTAAATGACATATGAGTCAAAATTATGGATAGTTGTGTAGCAAATTATTGAACAGTATGGACATATATGGATGTGAAATCAACTTTTCTAAACGGGGAACTTGAAGAAGAATTCTACATTGAAC
This sequence comes from Picea mariana, assembly GCA_032191745.1. Classification (NCBI taxonomy): domain Eukaryota; kingdom Viridiplantae; phylum Streptophyta; class Pinopsida; order Pinales; family Pinaceae; genus Picea; species Picea mariana. Next base: position 29,496 of record JASDQU010685984.1, on the reverse strand, counting down.
AACTGTTGCCTAGAGAATGGTACTCTAGATTGGATAAATATCTACAATAGGCAGGGTTCAGAAAAGGAACTACAGACAACAACCTCTACATCATGGTAACTCAAGATGGTATTTTATTAATTGAAGTTTATATTGATGATATTATTTTTGGAAGTACTAATGACAGGTTAAGCCAAAATTTGCAAAGGATATGTAGAATGAATTTGAAATTTCATTACTTGGAGAACTATCCTTATTTTTGGGTCTTTAGATACGTCAAAGGAACCAAGGAATTTTTATTTCTCAAACTAAGTATATCATCAAAATGCTAAAGAGGTTCATAATTGAAGACTGCAAACTAGTTACCACTCCTATGAAAACCAGTTGCAAGTCGAGAAAATATGATGATTCCAATTCTAAATACCAGAGAAAATATAGGTTGATGATTGATAGCTTAGTATATGCGACAACATCCAGACCAGATGTAATGCAGGAAGTTGGACAGGTGGAAAAATTTTAAGCATCACCAAAGAAATCACATGTATTAGCAGTGAAGAGGATTTTCAGATATCTCAAAGGAACAAAAGAGTTTGGATTATGGTATCCAAAAGGAAATGATCTATCACTTATTTCCTACACAGATGCAGATTGGGTAGGTTGCATTGATCATCGACAAAGCACCAGTGGAGCAGTGTTCTACTTGGGTGAGTGTTTAGTATCTTGGATAAGAAAGAAATAATCATCAATATCTTTATCTATAGCCGAAGAAGAGTATATTGCAGCAGCATGATGTTGTAAACAGGTTCTATGGATGAAACAAACTCTGACAGATATACAGGTTGAGTATGATGAGCCCATTCCAATCTATTGTGATAATACAAGCACCATCAGTATCTGAAAGAACTCGGTGATGCACTCCAAGACAAAGTGCATTCCAATCAAGTATCACTTTCTATGATAACAGGTTGCAGAGAATAACATCAGAGTTGAATATGTGGGAACAAAATAACAAGTGGAAAACATCTTTACAAAACCGCTTCCAAGAGAAGCCTTTAAGTATCTTTGCCAGAGACTCGGAATAATTTCTACTCCAAAATGAATGATTTTGAATGCTTATCTTATATGTCTTAGATTTACAGGAGGAAGCACCATAAAGAGGACAATTCAGTTTGGGAGTTCAGTTTAAGGAAGAGTTCACTTAGGGGGAGTATCCTCAGATGAAAAAATACCTTTTCCATTGATGACAAAGGAGTAGAGATTTATCAAATGCAAAGGTAAATGCTTGGATAAAGATCACAGAGGCATGGTTATAGGGGGAGCGATAGTCACTAGGGGAGCATGAGTGATATGACTTCAATATAGCATAAGAGTTTTACCATCAATGCCAAAGTGGGAGATTGTTGATTAATTCGGTTGGTTGTCATTGATATCAACCCTTGAAGAAAGTCTGGTAGCGAATTCCAGTAGCAGAAAGGTTTGGGTAATGGACCCAAGTTTGTTTTATGGATAATGGTATAAGTTTTGATACATTTTCTGGTAAGGCTATTCTATATGGATAATACATGTCATGCCATTTTCGATGGTATGTGGAACGTCACATAACTCCTCACGGTTAGACAGTTATGTCCATGTGAAGTTGGAGAACCCTCATGAGTCATCTAGAAGCCCCAAAAGGTCAAATATAGTCAAAGTGGTTGCAAAGAAGAATTTATTTAAATAATAAAGTGAAGTGATGAGTGTACTATAAGTCAAAGTGAATACAAAAGAAATTATTTAAATAATAAATTTAATGGAGAAATTACTAAGTGGACAAGTGGTCAGAAGTGGGTTAGCCATAAAATAAGGAAAGTGGGTTAAGATGGTTAGAACATAATTTAAATAATAAACTTAAGTGACAAGTGTACTATAAGTCAAAGTGGATTCAAAAGAACTTATTTAAATAATAAATTTAATGGAGAAATTACTAAGTGGTTAGAAGTGGGTTAGACCTAAAATAAGGAAAGTGGGTTAAGATGGTTAGAAGGTAACCCCTTGAGGAAGCTACATGAAAGTATAAATAAAAGGCAAGGGTCTCACATTTTTAATCACAGTTGAGAATATTGAATATCTATAAGTGACTGAGGTAACCAAAGGATATCTAAGGCGAATTTCATATGGAAGGTGAAGTAAAAAAGGCCGAAATTCGATGGAGGATAAATTCTTTTGATGATTCTTTCTAAGGTATGTTATTTACAAGTCATCTCACCATTTTTTCCATAACAGTTCTTCTATAATGATTCATACTACAAAATTCGGAGGCCATTGAGGAAAAATATACAAGTATCTGTGAAAAAAAATTTAGCTTGTGGGTCTTTGTATTTTTGGAGTTACACGCCGTGGAAAATAGGGTTTGTAGCTGCTCCTGAAACTAGTCTAAAAGATGTGTTTCAGGTAAAAATGTCATAATTTCTTCATAATAGATCCAAATTCAGTAAGAAAAAATGTATTGGATAGAGTACAATCTTCAGTATTCTATGTACAATTTTCAGATCCAATACAACAAATATTATGTGTGGGGAATGCTCTACAAGATTTCTCTCTAGAATAAGTCAGAATTCAACCAGGTATGCCATTTTTGCTATAACTCCTTTTATGAGAGGTTCCAAGCAGTGAAACTTGGAGGAATTACATAAAAGACACTGACGAACATTTTGTACTACTTTCATATATTTATTCATTACATGTACACAATTATGATTATTTCAAGTTAGGGTTGGTGACTAATCCAAAATTAGTCATGTGAGACTAAAGTAAAGTTTGATGAAAATGTTAGTCTGTTGTTGTTAAAGTTAAGGAAGGTTTCCAGGTATGTGATCATATAGACTAGGTCTATTATAGAGTTACAAATCAGATTTGGATGATGAAATTGATGAGGGATTTTGGTTGAGGTACATAGTTGGTGAATGGTTGATGCACTAGTTTATGGTATAGATTGATGTATGGTACATTTTGGCACATGTGATTGGTATAGGTTGTTACATGTTGATTACATGTTGATTGGTACAAGTTTACAATAGTATATCTCATAGTGATAGTGTGACAGTGGTACCATCATTCTTTTTCTACATCAGGGCAGGGACGAGGAAAGAATAGGTGGTTGTGTCTGCCTTCTAGTTTTAGTCTAAGATCATAGGGGGTTGTAACCTTCTTCTGGTTGTAGCAAGAGAATTGGGGATTTGGATATTCCCTCAGGTTGTATCCTAAGAAACTAGGGCGTTGTAGCCTCCTTTTGGTTGTATCCAGAGAATCAGGGAGTTGGAGCTTCCTTCATGTTGTAGCCTGAGAAACTAGAGGGTTGGAGCCTCCTTCTAGTTGCAACTAGAAAACAAAGGAAGTTGGTGCTTCCAATTAATGTAATTATTAAAGAAACATAAGAAAAATAATTCTGTGGTTTTCTCCCACTTTGGGTTTCCACATAAAAACACTAGTGTACTGTGTATGTGTATGATTTCTCATTTGTTCATTGTTTATTTACTCTGCAACTATTGGATGATAATGCTACATTGATATAACACTTGTTGTTTGACCTTGACCAAGTTTTAGAGATCCTTGGTCAGGTTTGACCTATTTTGGGACTTCGACACACTGTCGAAGGTGGAGCACAAGTCAAAGCGGAGATCATGGAATCTCAGCCTCTTTTTAGGGATTTTTTGGATTTGGGATTATGTAACAAGTATGGGGATGTCAAACCATGGTTTAACCCATGTTTAGGCCATTTTTTTAATGTATAAATTAATGTCTAGGTGATGTAAGAAGAGGCACGAAGGATGATATAGACATCTGTGTGATGTTAGGTGCTAAGTACAAGTAATTGTAAGAAGTTATGTGCTTAGTGTATATTGAGGCTGTAAATATGAGTGTGGGTCATCTATAGTGTTGTGTGCACAGACTGTGTAAGGAGGCTATGTGTTTTGATCTAAATCAGGGAAGGAGGATCTGGAGAGATGCATGCAGATCTCTTGTCCTCTGCAAAGTAAGGTGTTTATGCTATGTGCATGTAACAAGCTTGACCGCAAATAATAAAGAAGAGAAAAGTTGGTGGATGTAGCCCCAGGATGGGGGTGAACCACGTATATCCTATGTTATGGTTGCTTTGTACATTGTTATTGCTTTATTGTTCATATGGTTAATGCTTAGTATAACAATGTATGCTTAGATGGACATGATATGATAGCTTAGTGCTTAGTGATATGAATGAGTGTTATATCTGATATATTCCTCCATGCTAGGTGCTTAAATGTGTTAGATATAGTTGAATATTGTGCTACTCTTTTATTAGGGTTTTGTCTGCACTATAAACGAAGGTTGAATAATAATGAACTATAACTGCTAAGTGCTCTGTTAAGGTGTTACAATCACAGAGCTAAGGTTCCATACACTGGAGTCCTGCAACCACCCCTGCCTCTACCTCGGGTGAGATTTCATCTTCTCTGCAGGTGTTGCCTAAAGGGCTGATAGTTAGGGTTTTGTTGGTGCGTTGTTGAAGTGTTGAACCCTGGGTCTGCCCCTATGCCAACACTTGCATATTGTGGTTAAAAAGGATTATTTATATATTACTAATTCACCCCCCTCTCAGTAATCCAACAATATAAACATTGGAATGACAAGAATAAAAACTCTCTTAATGGATTTCTAATACAACAATCAGTACAGGTTACGATTAAATGTTTGACAACACTATAGCGCTCTTTTGTAATTATACAAGACACACTTACATATAAGTTGTGATCTTATGTTGAAGTCCAATAAAATTTGATCCATGTGATTAATATTCATTTAATCTTACGATTAAATTGGCTTGGCTTGAATTAAATCGTGTCACCTAATCTTTCGATCGGATTCTAAGATACTCGATCGTGAATTTTTTATCAATTGGTACTCATTTTTGGAGGTTGATAGGGTGTTATGTCCTCCTTATGAACAAAGGACATTGACATGCCCTTCCATCTTTTTTTACAGTGATGACTGGGTTTTGATAAAATCCATTGAATTTTGGATTTTTTGTCTCAGATCCAATGATCGCTTTAATTAAATCCTTAATTAAATTGTCAAACTCTTGAACATATTGTTATCGTTGATAATTATTGTGCGAATATTTTAATCTTTCAACAAAATGTTAACTCAGCTTGTGCCAATCTTTTATGTCTAATTTAATTCTAATTATTCATTTAAATATCCTTCCTCATCAATCGCCTAGAAGAGGATTGAAATTCAGACTGATAGTTCAATTATAGTAGATGTAATTTGATTACATCATTCCTTCCATTTTGATTTCCTGACTTACCTCTTTTCTTCATTATTTTTTTGTATAATTTGTAAACTAAATATCCATTTTTAATGACCATTGTATCGTTTATTTCTTGGATCATTCAGTACGAATGAGGAATAAATACACTTGGATTCCTCAAAATAAAATTAGATTCTTTTATCATTGAGTTATTGTCTTGTTATCATTTCATTTGTCGTTGCGCCAAGTATTGTTATATCTCTGTGCGAGTTATTAACCTTGACGTTGTGTGGGATATTTTGGTAAGGTGATATTATAATTAAAAGATTGATAAGCATAACTCTTGAATTAGAGTGCTACTGAGTCTATTCTACTACTTGATCAAGTAGAACATGTGGCTTCACGGGTTGGAGACATCAATTTGGCGATTTAACAATGGTCTGTTAATTACCTTAACCTATCACGGATATGATAACTTCTCTCACCTTCATTAAGGATACTCCATAATCAACCGTTCATAATTTATTGATTCCTAATCTAAGCTAATTATTTTCATTCAGTACCAATTACTCGTAATGAGAATGTAAGGTTTTGTTTGGGTGTCAAATGGATAGGATGTTGAAAATGACTAACTCGCATCCCTAATTCACGTCGGAGTAATGATTTGAAGTTGTTCTCAACCACACATTAGAATGTGCACGAACTTGTATCAAATCTACAAATACTTCTTAAATAATTGGAGCAGTCCTTCAATGATGAAGTGTTATCTTGGGCATTGATTCTTAGTTAATATTTATACTCTTGTTTTTATTGATCGGAATTTGCAAGTGAAAATGTTTTAGGAGTGTACTTTATTTGTTTAGTTGATATGCATAAGGGTTATCATTGATTAGTCTATGGGATTTTAAGGATAATTAATATTCTTTATTTGTTTAGTTGATATGCATAAGGGTTATCATTGATTAGTCTATGGGATTTTAAGGATAATTAATATTCTTTCTAAGTGATTATATAAACGTTAACACATTAAATGGTGGAATCAGAATTTGGATTTTAATGCATAATTATATTTAAGTGAATACTTATATTGTATTCAATTTTTTATTTTGGGTATTAAGACTTATTTTGGTTTAAATAAATTCATTTATTTAAAAAGTATGGCATCAACTCATAAGACAAAGAGAGAATAAATATTTAAATTGTTGGTTCAACCAAACAATGAACAAATTAGATTGTAATATGGTATTAATGACTTATTTTTATTATATAAGTATAAGTTGGTAATAGGCATTTCTCTTTTATATGGAACTCTTCAATTGTAGGTTATTTAAAAATATAAATGTGAATTTCCCTTTTAATAAATTTTACAAATATTTTAGAAGCTTAGTAAATTTGGGTTGTTTCAAATAGTGAGTATTGAACAATTGATTGCGACATGGTTAGGTATCTTACTGTCAAATTTTAGTATTGAGTATAGGCCAGATTTGGTTATGGGAGTAAATATCTCCATGTTCCTCGGAAGAGTCCCCAGTCTCCTGAGACCTTAAGTGGTCAAAATCAATCAGATGAATCATCAAATTGAGCATTGATTATGTGTCTTGGAGGTCCTAACCTTGCAAGTAGGTTGGGAAGGTAGACATGTTGTTATTTGTATGGGATGAAAATAGTCTATTAGAGATAGTGATTATGAATTTGATTGTTGTCGTGTTGTGATGTAGATGAGAATAGAATGTGTATAATTGAAGTATGTTAATGTTGTGTAATTTTTTTTCTAATAATGTTCCCAAAAAAAAATATCTCTATTTTACTCATTACATTGGTGTTGTAACAAAGGGGAAGTTACATATGGTATCAGATCATGTTCAATCCTGTGAAATTGGATCGTTACACATTCCACTGTGTTTCAATTAAATAATTAAAAGATGCATCCCTAATTAATTTTGAAATTTTCCATGAAGCTAATCATGGTTAGAGGATGTAGGGGATGTAGACAACGTGGTGCTGGAGGAAGAGGTGTGACACATCTGATAATATCCATGACTGAGGTATCTAACCCCAGGGAGAGGAGAAGACTATTGACAAGGAGCAGGTTGTTGTGGGAGATGTGGTAGGTATGATGTGATCCTTCTAGAGGATGTCAAAGGGATTAATCAACCACCTAGATCGAGATGACGGAAGAGCGTCTATGACCAATGAGTGTTCACAACACGCTCCAGATGGTAGTAGTAGCATATACAAAGAACTTGAGAAGGTGAAGTTTCTTGAGTTCCGGGGTGCCTCAGATGGCTTATCCGTCGAGGCATGGTTGGAGAACATGGAGATGTTCTTCGCACTTCATGATTACACCTCGAACATGAAGTGTCGTGTGGCAGTCTTCCAACTGAAGGGGAGTGATCTACGTTGGTGGAAGACACTCCTACATCAAATAAACATGGTTGTTGAAGATGTTTCATGGGATTTGTTCGAGGAATGGTTACGAGACAGGTATTTGTCCAAGGAATTCATTGAGTGCCAAATTAATGAGCTCAATGCCTTACGACAGGGTGTTTGTAAAGTGTCAAAGTATGAGGCCAGGTTCATGGAGCTAGTTAGGTATGCTCCACATCTGAACATGGAGAAGTTAAAGTTCAACAAGTTTTTGCTTGGCCTTATCTTCAACATTTGTGCGAAGGTGAGGATCCTCATGCCTCAGACGTTGCATGATGTAATTCAGAAGGCCCTCATAGATGAGGAAGAACTGAACAATGGGGGTCAGGTAAAGACTCTGTCTAGACTAACTGTACAAATGACATCAGGATCACAACAACATCAGACACCATCTAGACAAACTTTTGGGCTGCAAGATACACCTGGAGGACCTATGTGCTCGACACCATGATGACAGACTCCTCAACAAAGGAATCCTTACAGAGGACCTCAGTAGCAGCAACGTCATCGACAATAACATCAACATTTTAGTCATGTTCAACAAAACAGACTAGGATCATAGACTGTTAGGCTAGTAGCTTCTACTTCTGGGACTAGGAGCATTGGACCAAAGACCATATGTTGGACATGTGGAGAGACACATTACCAATGATATTGTCTGATAGAGAAGGCCAAAGAGGTTGGATCATTGAGACCCACTATAGTGGGATATTTGAGCAAATCCCACATGATACATGTAGTGGTGAACAACTGCCAAGCTGAGCACTAGTCCACTGTGCTTGAGACATCAGGTACAATCACTAACCAAAATTTAGTATTTTGGTAGATCTAGGTGATATAGAGAGATTTATATATAGTGCAGCACTAAATATAATTAAGGTAAAGGCATTCGAGCAGGATGAGTTCAAATACGTAGAAATGGCATCGGGTGCCAAACATAAAGTTGGAGCAAAGGTTACAGACTGTAGCATTAACTTGGAAGACTTTGTATTGAAGGACAATATATACATCATGATATTAGGATCTTATGACATAGTGATAGGCATGGATTGGTTGGAATAACATCATGCAATACTTAACTATAAGAAAAATCGGTTAAGTTTGACGGACGATTTGGGACAGAGTAGAGTAATTGTAGGAAGAAATTGTTGGGTATGTGTTATATTCTTTAAATGAATATCTCTATTGACTTCTACATTGCACCTGGCGTGTAGGGGGGGCTGCTAGCCCCCCCCCCCCTTAGGGGTTGCGAAGGTTCAAGGGAAACAACCTCGAGAATTGTTTTTTCCTTCGGAAACGTGTCACATTTTTTCCTCATTTTTCATTTTGCCTCAATATTCATGTCCATTCTTGGGAGCTTTTTCTGATGGTTTTCTATTTTCGGTTAAGGAATTAGGGTTGTGGACTAAAGCAGTTCATTGGTTTGGGATTTTTGATGTCTTTGGATCCTATATGTATATTGTATTGTAAAAAATGTATCACTATGAATGAATATAGAATATGTTAGTTTTCCCAGTTTGGGTTTCCAGGGGAAAACTATTTGTGTAATGTTTGTGTTTTCCATTGTATATTTTTTGTTCTTTTATTGAAAATCTATTTGCAGTAAAATATTGTACAAGGTTAAAATCTACATTTGGTATCATATCTTTGCTGGCTTTAGGGGGACGCCTTTGTGGTCAAGAATTTGGCTCAGGACTATGATAATCCTTGTTATAGTGGGATATTTGTTGTATTGATTTTCCATGTGAAAAGAAATGGCAATCAATTCAAAAATTGATATTAAGAAGTTCAATGAGAAAAAAATTTAGGTGTGGAAGATGAAGATGGAAGATCTATTGGTGGAAAGATATCAGTGGATCATGGTGGATTGAACTACTGTACCTACATGAACTTCAACAGATGACTGAAAAAATTTGGATCAGAAGGAGAAGAGCACAATCTGACTGTGTCTCTCAGATTCAATATTACTGAATGTGTCAGAGGAAGATATAGCCAAATATTTATGGGATAAGTTGGGGGAGTTGTATCAGTCTAAGTCCCTAGTAAATAAACTATTTCAGAGAAAGGAGCTTTATAATATGAGGATGAGAGATGGAGATTCGGTGGAAGAGAATTTGAATGCTCTAAATACTATGGTAAGTCAGCTATTATATGTTGATATTAAAATTTTAGATGAAGATAAGTGTATCAATTTACTATTCTCTTTACTAGAATCATGGGATAGTATGGTTTTCATCATAGGTAGTAATAAAAATTCCTTTAAGTTTGATGAAGTGGTCTCATACTTGTCTGAGGAGAGGAGACAAAAGAACATGGAAGGATAGAGCATAGATGCATTATTTGCAAGAGGACACTCCCAAGAAAGAAATAGAACTAAGTCCTCAAGTGGGAGATCTAATTTGAAGGGAAGATCTAAATCTCCGGGAAATTTTTTAAAGGTATGTTGGAGATGTGGAAAAGAAGGGAACTACAAGAAGCAGTGTATATCCAAATTTGAGAAAAAGAAGGGATATGAAGAATCTCCTTCTACAGAAGAAAAGACCTCCAAGGAAGAAGGAGGGGATATGTACTCAGCTTCTTCAAGCATACATGCATATCATGAGGCATGGTTGGTTGAATCAAGTGCATCCTTTCATATGACTCCCCACAAGTTGTGGTTCTGTGGATATGAAAGTTATGATGGAGGTAATCTTTCCTAGGTGATGAATCAACAACAAGAATCATAGGTCGAGGAAAAGTAAAGTTGAGACTCATAGATGGAAGGATTAGAACATTACCTAGTGTTCTACATATCTCAGGGTTGGACAAAACATTTATTTTTGTAAGAAAAATGGACAATGCAAGGGTAAAAACAATATTTGAAAAGAAAACCTGCAGGATGGTTCAAGGAGCAATGGTGTTGCTAAAGGGAGTTCATTTTTGAACTTTGTATAATCTTAAAGGAAGCACTATTAGTGATGGGTGTAATAGTTCCATTGTTCCTAGTATTGGAGTTGAAGAAGAAAGAAATCATTCAGTATCTAGAGAGAAGGTTATGTTGTGGCATCAAAGACTACAACATATTAGAGAAAAGGGTCTTTGACTACTACATGGTAAAGGTATGGTTGAATGCATGTCTAACTGCTCTCTAGATTTTTATTTCTGTGAACATTGTGTATATGGAAAGCAGAATCGGGTAAGATTCCCCTCTGATGCAACGAAGGAAGAAGGAATTTTAAAGCTAGTTCACAGTGATGTGTTTAGACCTATGTCGGTTCCATCATTGGCAAAATCTATGTAGTATGCCTCATTTATACATGAATTCTCAAAGAATGCTTGGATATATTTCCTCATGAATAAGTATGAAGTCTTTTAAAGGTTTAATTAGTTTAAGTCTCTTGTTGAGAATCAAATAGAGAAAATAATTAAGGTGTTGAGGATAGATAATGGCAGAGATTTTAGTGGGAATGAATTTGAAGAATTATGTAAGAAGTGCAACATAGTAAGGCATAAGACTACTCCATATACACATCAATAAAATGGATTTGCAGAAAGGAGGAAAAGGACGCTGATGGAAAAATCAAGGTGCATGCTCAGTGGTGTCGGGTTAGGGAAAGAATTATGGGAAGAAACAGTGGGTACTTCATGTTACCTGGTCAACAGATCACCCTCATCATCACTGGATGAAAAGACTCTAGAAGAGGCATGGACTAGTAAGAAACATTCTCTCACACATCTCAAAGTATTTGGATGTGATGCCTATTTTCATGTTCCAAAACAAAACATGAGTAAGCTAGATAAGAAGGCTAAAAAGTGTATATGTATTGGGTATAAATATGGTCTCAAAGGTTATAAGCTTTGGAACCTAGAAAATAAGAAGGTTTTATATAGCCAAGATGTGGTATTTAGACAAATGAAGGATTTTGTTAAATAGGAATTCCTACCAAGTAAGAAAGAATGAGAGAAAATAGAGTTTGATTTAAAGGATGATGAATCAGACTCTACAAAAGAACACGAATTAGAGGAATAAGATTCTTATACTCCAGTATTGAAGAGATCAGTTCGAGAAACAAGGCTACTGGAAAGGTATACTCCATCTGATTTCAGGTCAAATTTTTCTTTGTCTATTAATGATGATGATCCTATAACTATTAGGGAGGTAGTGGATTTAGAGGATGGAAAGCTCTGGATAAAGGCCATGGATGAAGAAATGGCAACCTTGGATAAGAATGAGGCTTGGGATCTAGTGGAGTTGCCAACCGGAAGAAATCCTATTGGAAACAAATGGGTATTTAAAAAGAAGTTGATTGTAGAAGGAAAAGTGGAGAAATACAAAGCTCAGTTAGTAGCAAAGGGTTATTCCCAGGTTGAGGGAATTGATTTTGGTGATATTTTTTCTCTTGTTTCCAAGTTAACTTGTATAAGATTTTTGTTATGTGTTGTTGTTTCTTTTTATTTTGAAGTAGAAAAGATGGATGTGAAGACAAAATTCCTACATGGGAATATGGAAGAACAAATCTATATGAAGTAGCCATAAGGATTTGTTGTGAAGGGAAAGAAGGAGATGGTATGCAAGCTGAAAAAGTGCCTGTATGGTATAAAAAAAATCACCAAGTATGTAGTATAAAAAAATTTATACTTATATGTTGGGACTTGGCTTCACAAGAAGCAAAGAGGATCACTGTGTGTATTTTAAAATAATTGGTGTTCATTTGATTTATTTGGTATTAGATGTGGATCACATGTTGCTGATAAGAAACAGTAAGGAGATTATCCAGGATGTGAAAACTTAGTTGTCCTCTAAATTTGACATGAAGGATCTTGGTGCTTCAAATTTATTTTGGGCATGGAAATTAAAAGAGATAGGAAAACGAGGAAACTCTAGTTAAATCAGAGAAAATATATTGAGAGAATATTGCATAGGTTTAATATGAAAGGATGTAAACTGGTCAAGGTCCCTATTCATGTTGGTGTAAATTTATCTGTGGCTTAGTATCCCAAGACACATGAAGAGGAGGAGGACATGACTCTTTCTCCATTTACAAGTGAAGTTGGCAGTTTGATGTATGCAATGGTCTGTACTAGACCAAAAATTGCACATGAAGTGGGAGTTTTGAGTAGGTATATGTCAAAACCAGGGAAGGAACATTGGACAATAGTAAAAATCATTTTCTGGTATTTGTGTGGTATTGCTAGCTATGGATTGTGATACCAAGGAAGACTAGGATTGGACAGAGTGTTGGACATACATGGCTTTGTGGATGCAGACTAGCTTGGATATTTGGATCGTAGGAGATCTACAAGCAGGTATTTGTTTAACCTGTTTGGAGGAGCAATTAGTTGGATGAGAAAAAGATAGTTTGTAGTGGCACTTTCAACTACAGAAGTTGAATACATGACAACCACTTGTGCAAGTAAGGAAGTAGTATGGTCAAAAATATTGTGTTCAAGTATTAGGTTGGTACAACAAGCTATAAGAATAAATTATGACAATTAGAGTGCAATTTTTCTGGTGAAGAACCTGAGTTATAATTCAAATACAAAGCATATAGATATTCAATATCACTTTTTGAGAGACATGGTTGCAGAAAACAAAGTGTTGCCAATGAAGGTGGACACTTTGAAGAATGTTGCAGATTCATTAACAAAATATGGGAGCACTAAGAAGTTATCTTGGTGTAGAGGGTCCATGGGCATTGTTTCCATGGATTCTTGACTATGTAACCATGTAACCCCCTTGTATTCAAAGAAAGCAACAAATGGGATAATTTTGGGTATGTGTTATATTATTTGCACGACTATCTCTAGTGTATACTACGTTGCATAGAACGTCCAAGGGGGGTTTGAGAGGGGCCTCTAGACCCCCCATTCGAGGGTTTCATGGGGGATATATCCCCCCTATGGGAGGGTTTCGAGAAAGTTCCCCCTAGAATTTTTTTTTACCTCAAGAAACATGTCGCATTTTTTCCTCGTTTTTCGTGTCACCTTGATTTTCATGTCCATTGTTGGGTGTTTTTTTGGAACATGGTTTTTTCCAATGGTTTTCTATTTTTGGTTAAAGATTTAGGGTTGTTGAATAATACAATTCATTGGGTTAGGGTTTTGGATGTCATTGGGTCCTCTATGTATATTGTATTATAAACAACGTATCACTATGAATGAATATAGATAATGTTGGTTTTCCCAATTTGGGTTTTTAGGGAAAAGATCTTTGTGTAATGTGTCTATTTTCCATTATATATTTTATGTTATTTTATTGAAAATCTATTTGCAATAAAAAATTATACAAGGTTAAAATCTACAGAAACCAGGGAGTGTCCTTGAGGTTTATTTATTCCCTATAGTTGCAGAAGAGTATGCGGAAGGGATGCAAGTTATATATTATCTTAGCACTAAACAAAAAGGGAAAGGCAAAAGGACTAGAATACCTTCTTTTAGTACAAGAGTTTGTAGATGCATTTCCACAAGCGTTGTCGAGTTTACCGCCCAATATAGAGTTGGAATTTACAATATACTTGAAACTTGGAACAGAACTGATAACAAGAATGCCTTACGAGATGTCAACGCGTGAATTGTAGGAGTTCAAAAAGTAATTGAAGGAGTTGTTGGATTTAGGACTTATACGTCTCAGTGTATCACCGTGGGGTGCGCCAATGATTTTTGTTAGAAAGAAGGATGGATTGTGGAGACTTTTTATTGACTATCGTCAATTGAATAAAGAAACAATCAAGAACCAATATTTGTTGCCAAGGATTGACAATCTAGTTGACCAGATGAAAGGAGAAACGGTATTTTCGAATATTGCCTTGATATCAGGATATCGTCAATTATGGATTAAGGATGAAGATATCCCTAAGACCGCATTTAAGATGAGATTCAGACACTATTAGTTTATATTTTTACCTTTTGATATGACAAAAGCCCACGTGTATTGATGAGTTTGATGAATGGGGTATTCTGTGAATACTTAGATAAGTTTGTTCAAGTATTTACTCATGACATAGGGATTTATTATCAGGCGAAATAAGAGAATGATGAAAGCATGATATTGGTCCTACAATGTCTACAAGAAAATAAATTGTACGAGAAGTTATAGAAATTTTCTTTTTACCAATCGAAGATTCATTACTTGGGACATATCATATATCGTGAAGGTATCTTTGTGGATCTAGTGAAAGTATAGACCATTATGGAATGGCCAACACTGAAAAATGTAAAATAAGTACATAGATTTATGGGTTTATTAGGATATTATTGATGGTTCGTCGAAGTTTTTTCGAATATAGCAAATCCCATCACGAAATTGTAGAAAAAAAACAAGAATTTTGTTTGGGCAGAGAAATGCACAGAAGCATTTCAAAATCTTGAGTTGTTCATGACAACACCAATACTGAAATTCACCGACATGGAAAAATAATTATTGATATGCATGGACACATCCAAGGAAGGTTTAGGCCAAGTTTTAATGCAAGACGATTGAGTGATCACTTACATTTCAAGGAAATTGAGAAAGCATGAGGAAAACTACACAATGCATGACTTGGATTTGTTAGCAATTGTGTATGCCTTACGAGTGTGGATAAATTATTTAATTGGACAAATATTTGAATTAAATACATATCATTGTAGATTATAGCATATTTTTACGGAGAGTGACCTGAACCCACGACAAAGCCATTGGTCATAATTACTTAGCGAATACAATTTTGAGATTACTTATATTAAAGGAACTATGAACATAGTGGAAGATGCATTGAGTCGGAGACCAAGCATATTCTTGGTAATACCTCTTAAGACAAATCTTCAAGAAAATATTCTAACGATACAGATAGACGATGACTGGTATAAATAAGTTAAGGATAATATTGGAAAAAATACCATGATGGTACCAAAGTATGAAGGTTATTCATTGGACAATGATGGATTTTTGAGATATAATGGCAAAATATATGTTCCTCCTAATGATGAAGTAAGAAATTTGATCTTAAGCGTAGCTCATCGAGCAGTTTACATGGCTCATCCAGGATTCATGAAGATGAAGGCAGACCTTAAACCTTTATTCTTCTGGAAAAGAATGAAAGGGAACATAGTTAGTTATGTGGCAAGATGTCTATAATGTCAGCAAGTAAAGGATGAACATAGACATCCAGCAAGATTGTTACAACCACACATTATTCCTTAATTGAAATGGGAGCTCATTTCGATGGATTTTATTCTTGGATTTCCATTAACAACAAGGAGACACGATTCAAATTTTTTGGTAGTTGACACTCTAATGAAGAGTGAAGAATTTCTTCCAGTACATACAATGTATCAGGCACCATACATAGCTAGAGTGTATGTCAGCGAGATTGTGAGATTACATGGTGTACAAAGAAGAATAATATTTGATCGAGGATTTGTGTTTACAGGACGGTTTTGGACCAGTTTCCAAGGGCCTTAGGAACACAACTAAACTTTAGTACATCATATCACCTAGACATAGATGGGAAAATAGAAAGGACAAACCAGATACTGGAGGATATGTTGCATATGTATGTAATGGACCAAAAATTTTTTTGGGAAGACTTCTTTCCACTGGTAGATTTTTCTTACAACAACAATTACCAAAGTACAATTAAGATGGCTCAATTCAAGTTTCTTTATGGGTGACCGTGTCGAACAATGTTGAGTTGAGATTGAATTTAAGATAGGGTCCTGGTAGGACCAGAAGTGATTCAAGAGATGGAATAACAGACGCAATCGATAATACAAAGGATTAAATAAGTGCAGGATTGACATAAGAGTTATGTTGATGTACATCGTGTTAATCGCAGTTATGAAGTTGGCAACAAAGTTTTCTTCCAGGTAAAACCACACAAGAGTTAGATCAAGTTTGGGAAGGGGGATAAACTGTCTCCTAGGTTTGTGGGACCTTTTGAGGTTGTGGAAAAGAAAGGACTCGTGGCTTATTAACTAGCCTTGCCTGATTCTTTGAGGAATATGCACGATTTATTTCATGTATCTATTTTATGACATTATATTAGTGATCCATCACATGTTATTTACATGAATTCTTTTTAGGTGTCGAACCTCTCATGGTGAAGCCAATCCACATTCTAGACCATCGCACTCGATAACTACAATGTCGAATGGTTGATTAGGTCAAGGTCTAGTGGGACAACTATAGTCCACACTTGGCGACATAGTAGGATGCATATGAGATGCATCGACCGTTTCCTTACTTGTTTGATAGATTAGATATGTAGAACTATGTCGGATACATTTATTTACTTTCATTTATACACTGTACAAACTTCAAGATGAAGTTTAAAAAAAGAGGGGGTGTATGTAACATCTAGTTCTACTAAGCCTAATTTTATTGACATATTCTTTGAGGACACTTGCGTGAAAGTGATTTGCTTATGGTACATTGTGATTTTTTTTCTATTATGGGTTATATATAAGTGTGCATGACACATGACAGGTTATGGATGTTGATGGCATCAATGAACTTTCCTAGAATCTGGATTGAGTCAGGGAGTGGATTTAATTGTTTGAGTATTTCATTTTAAGCACATGTGACACATAACTGATTTCAGTATGATTTATGTATATGTATCATTGACACTATTTTTTTTAGTGGATACAGGCTTGATGATGCTTGCTAATCTGACTCACATAGGCAGTAAAAGGACCATGCACAGAAACCATACATTTGAGGGAGAGGTTTGGTAGCATCATTGTCATAGCCTACTAGCACTCTCATCATGGTCTAAATGGTAGGTTAATGATTATCTATTTTAGGAGGTCCATGATGTCCTAAGGGTGGACTGAGATAGTCACTCACAAAGATTTATAAGGGGTGCACAATAAGGAAGAGTCCTTTTTTCCTTAGAAGCCCTTAGTCTCTCACAAGGTCGACTGAGTGGAGTTTTGACTCCAAGTATGAGACAAACTTCCAAAACTAGTCTAAGGTGAGTGACACCCTTGGAGCATGGACGTGCATGTTAAAGGGAAGGTCGTGAAATTTAAAACTCGAGTCAATAAATCTAAGTGGCCCATAAAACATTGAAATTATTAGTCTATGTCAGAAAAAAATAATTAATTAAACAATAAATTAAAAATTAAAAATACTAACAAGAGTCTAATCCTATGTCTAAGACTAAGCCTAAGCCTAACTTTTAATCCTATGTCTAAGACTAAGCCTAAGCCTAACTTTTAATCCTATGTCTAAGACTAAGCCTAAGCCTAACTTTAATTAAGGGACTAATTAAAAATATTAAATAAATTAAAAGAATTGAGATAAATCAAATTCGAGGAAAAAATGAGTAAAATCTAAAGATTGGATAAAATGCAC
>JASDQU010685983.1:58754-74421 GCA_032191745.1 Picea mariana | reverse complement strand
AATGGCATGACAATCACTATCCATCTAGGATAGTTTCACCAACAATTTCCTTGATCTTCATCTCGTTATTCCTCATACAAGCATGGGTCCTCCAACCATTCTTCTAGGATAACTCAATCCGTAAAGCGTCTTCCCGTGAGGGCTTTCACCATAAGGGGACCACTTTGGAGTTCATACATATTTACTTCTTATCAACCATGAAAAAACAATAATGAGTCATATTTACATCAAAAACTATTGGGTCCATTACCCAAAACTTTGTGCTACGGGTCTTTCTTCAAGGGTTGACATCAATGACAACCAACCTTAATCAACAAAAGAGAGAGTCTTGATCTGATATAATAGATGTATTAAGTCCAAAATGAACCCATAAATTAGTGAATAACATTTGTGTTGTCTGTTCATCTATGACCTGTTTCTTGCATGGAATTAGAATACACATCTTGTTGAATCTGTACACCATGACATATAGATAATCATGACCTGTCCTGGACATCGACAAAGTCCATGGAGATACTTTTCCATGGCTGTGAAGGTACTAGAAGTGGTGTATATAATCCTAGATTTATGTTTCTAGCATTACTTGTGGCACACATGGCACACCCTTTGATATACTTGGTAATTGTCTTGTTCATCTGAGGTCAATAACACTACCTTTCTAACTGTGAAACTATCTCACCAACCCCGAAATGAACAAAGATGAGAAATGTATGAGCTTCTCTGATTACATTTACTCTTTCATCTCTTGGTATACATAGTTTTCCAAGATTATATAACAAAATGTCATGCATATAATAACCTGACTGTTGATTTTCATGAGTTAATGCATCATATACTTCTTTAAAATCAACATCCCTAGCATATTTCTCTGCATATCTTTCATGTGCTAAAGGATTATACTTGAGTACTATGGATGCATTAATTAATGGTCTTGACAACATATCTACCTCCTTGTTATGGATAGCCTTCATATACTTGATTACCAAATGAAACTGCTATAGAAAAATCCCATCCACCTGAAGTGTCGTGACTATTGTATCTTGGTATGTGACTGCAAATACTGTAATGGTTGATGATCAATATGAATTATTGTCTCCTTTCCCATTAATCAATGCTTACATTTCTTTACACTTTGTACCAATGCATACAGTTCCTTATCATATGTTGGATAGTTAATCACAACTTGAGTGAAAGTATCATAATGATAACATATAGGTTTACCTCGCTGCATCAATGTTGTGCCCATGGCATATCCACTTGCATCAGTTTGAATCTCAAATAGCTATTGTAGATTTGGTAGAGCCAAAACTAGTGTGGTACTTATATTTTCCTTCAATGTCTCGAAGGCTTTCTACTGCTTTCCTCCCCATTGAAAGACCTACTAAACACTTGTTAATGCATGTTGAGGTGATGCTATGCATGAGAAATTAGCAATGAATTTCCTCTAGTCCTGTACTACTCCTAAGAAGCTCTCGACTTCAATGACAGTTTTTGGCTTGGACCATTTTGTAATGACTTCTACCTTTATGGGATCTATATTTAACTTACCATTCCCTACAATGTAACCCAAATATACAAGAGAATTTTTTCCAAATTCACATTTAGATGACTTGATATACAACTTCTCCTTCTTCAAGAGTTCAAAAATTGTCTTGACATGCTTTATATGATCTTTCCATCTTCGACTAAAGATCAATATGTCTTCTCAATAGACAATAAAAAAATCATCTACGTAGGGTTGGAACACATCATTCATCACTCTAATAAAGGTTGTTGGTGTGTTACATAGCTCAAATGGCATAACCAACCATTCAGACAAGCCTTGCTTGGTCTTGAAAGCAGTTTTCCATATGTCTCCTTCAGAAATTATGATCTGATGGTATCCACTTCTCAAGTCCAACTTAGTGAAATACACCATATTCTTTGACTCATCTAATAGATCATCTATTATGGGAAGAGGATAACGTTTCTTTACCGCAATCTTGTTCAGGGGTCAAAAATCAATACACATCCTCCACGTTCCATATTTCTTCAAATCTAAAACAATAGGAGAACCACACATAGAGGAGCTTGTTTCGATGATTCCTTTATTGAGCAGCTCCTGACTTGCTTCTTTGTTTCTGCATTCTTGATTACTAATGACCTCTAAATTCCAATGTTTGGAAGAGGAGCATCTTGTTGCAAATATATTTCATGTTCAACCTCTCTTTTAGGAGGCAACCCTATAGGATCTTAAAACAACTCATCATAATTAGATATGATGTTGATCAATTCCTATTTGTGATTTGGATCACAACCTAATAAAGAATATGTTATATCTTCTTCTTTTTTTGTTTCACTATGATAATGACAACAAAATATTTACTTGCGCTCACAAGTCTCTTTATTTTCCCCATTCACACTAAAGAAACATTAGTTTTGATGCGATGAGCTCTGACAATATATTCAACCCCATCCTTGAGAAGATGATATTTATTTTATTCTCAATAGAACAAAACCTTCCTATCAAATAGATATGGACTACCCAAGACAATGCCACAAATGTCAAGAGGCACAACATTTAACTCGACCTCGTCAAATAACTTAGTTGTAATTGAAAACTTGACCTTACACTGTTTTATTACCTACAAATTAGCATTGTCACACACCCAGCCTAAAGGATATGGATTTTCGTGAGGTGTAGTATTCAATCCTATCTTCTTAACAATTGCTTCATATATTAGGTTAACTTGAGATCCACTGTCAAATAAAGTATCTACCTTAGTATGTTTGACTATAACTCTGACATGAAAAATCTCAACTCTCTTTTTTTGATCAATATGACTTTCTATTTTTGTGGACTGAACTAAAGAATTTGAATTGATAGATGATAAATCTTTACTTCCTATGGCCATGATCTTGGATTAATCTTCAGAATCTGACCCTAGATCCTAATGAGCTGATGCAACATTCTTCTGATTCCCTTTATCCTTGAATTTTCTTGGTCGTAATTCTGGATGGAGCTTCCAACACTATGATTCCTCATGTCCCTTTTTATTACATTGGGAACATGTAGGTCTTCCCTTAGCTTGCTTCACTATGGCTGATTTCTTACTCTTCCATTTACCTTTTGTTTTCTTCTTGAAATTGAATGACTTCTTATATTCACTCGCACGCTTACCCTTACTAGCCTCTAGGTGTGTAGCTTTTACTGACACCTTATTAATGTTATTATGAATAAACATTAGAATAGTGTGAAAAATATATGAGTGCATGCCACCAATATACTTCAGGAGAGTTTCATGTGTATACAATGGAATCCCTAATGACAATGCCTTTTTTTTTTAATTCTTGTGTATATGCTTGAATATTTTGGCCTTTATCATGTATTAGATATTTCCACTCGATCATTTCCATTTACATATGTGCCAATGGATTGAATTTTTCCCTTATAGCCTTAGTAAACTTATCCCACGAGATATTACTTTACCCTTTTGAGCAAGACCGACTTGCATCTTACTCTCCCACCATATTAAGGCAGTGCCACTTGGTCGAAGAGCAACTAACTGTATCTTTGCATCCTTTTCCGTGATCTTTTGAACCAAGCAATATACCTCTATCTACTTGATCCAATTTCCCAATTTCTCGGCATTCAATTCTCCATCATAGGTTGGCAACTTGAATTGAACATCCAATTTTAGTAATGGTAGATTATGATCAGACTTCTTAGAGGAATTGTTTCGCTGAAAATAATGTTTACTTGCTTTAGAAGAAACTGATGATGATGATGAGGAAGGGGAAGGAGGCTTAAAGGTCTACCACCTTCACCTCCTCCTTCTCCTTTTACCAAATATTCTCCGCTTATAGGCTTTTGAATTCTTCTTTCTAACTCATCTATTGTTTCTTTCAGTGATTGAAGCATAGCTCTGATCTCTTCATGACACATGGTGTAACACACCTGACCCCTAAGTACCCTTTTAGGGATGGGAAATAAAAAAATTTCTTACTCTAATCATCTCAAATCCCATGCCTAGGGTCTTCATCCTCTTCTACTCACCGTAGCTTTCTAACGACTGGTACCAGGCTCAAATTTGACCTCTGATTTGCAAGTTATGGCCTCCCGAAGTTCTTCGGGTGTTATTAGTTGAGAGCCATGCGGTGCCCACACGGGTCCAACTCATTCGTACCATATCCAGGATTCCTACCTCCCGCAGGCAAGGTCCATCCACTGTCCAATCCAATGACGGGACTTGATCCTCATCTAACACACAGGTTAGAGGGGAATTCAACGTTCAGTGCTTCCACACTAAATGTCCTTTTTCCTTTCTGCACACATGTCGTCCGGAGTCCTGAATTCTCGAACTCCCGAAGGAGCTCAGAATCTCTCCACGTGGCTCTGGCCTTTGGGATTTTCAACTTACCCATGACACTGCATCCCAAATCTCCGGTGTCCCAAAGTTCCGGACTCCCGAAGGGTTCCTCCCTCGCACATGGTGATATGCTAAACGTAGGGGCAAGGAAAGGTGGGTCCTGAGCACTCCACTCACCAAATGGAACAATCAGGTGAGTGCCATGGGTGACACGCGACAAGGTAGAGATGACACATTCCCCCTACAATGGGTGACACATATCACATTTTAATGGGCACATAGGGCCTGTGAAACGTATGAATCTAGATGAAACGTGGCATGTCGATCGTGGGTCCATGTAACCCTGGATGATGTCACTGCACCACATCACTTCAGATTGATGGCCTTCCTACCCCCTTAGATCTCCCAGTCAAGATGCATCCACACAGAACCCTTGATCTACAGCCTTCGATACTTCATAACTTCAACCTTCGAGGGATCTATGGTGTAACTTCCTCCTTACTCCCAGAGTGGTTAGTGTCAGATTGACCATGGCCTAGATCTAACAGTCAGGGGAGATCCCGAAGGGTTCCTAGATCTACGGTCCTCGTCACTTCTTAGCTACATCCTCAGGAGTTTCGACGTTATGACTACTTTGCTCTCCTGAAGTAGGACTTTGTCGAAGTATTGTACACGGGTCCCTCCACTGGACGATCAGACGATTTAGAGGGGTTCCTAACAATCTCCCCAGATCCATGGCTCTCATCACTTCGTAGATATGATGTTCAGGGAGTTTGGGGCTTTAACATCCTTACTCTCCCAAAGTAGGACTTCGTCGAAGTTATCTTGGTGTAGATCCAATGACCTAGGGGAATCATGGATACCCTCTCAGATCTGTGGCTCTCTTTACTTTGCGATCAATGAATGAATCAAGGTTTAAGAGTGGGGAAGGTCTATCTTCCATGGTGAGGGAAAATCGCCCGACGTCGGTTAGCCTTGTGGGAAACCATAACCATCAGTTTCCTTCGGCCGATTTGCAAATGGTAAGGTCGTAACATGCTAGAGCTCTGAACTCATGGAGTTCTAAAGCCAAAAAGGCTTAGCTCCTTTCGGTTCTAGCGTAGGGTTCATCAACCTTGGTCATATGGGTCCTCCAAAACTCTTTATGGGCTATACACTAATTCCTTTAGCCATAGATGGGTTAAGGACATGGGCATGAGTCCTCGGTCACATAGTTGAAGGGAACACTTGGAATCATCACTAGGAGGGCACACTTCACATGCATGAGGTTAGGAGGGTGCACCACATCTGCATGCATGAGTGTATCTCAACTCCACTTATGCAAGCTAGTTAATTGTTGATTGCATGGCCAGTTAACTAGCACTAGGTGGTAGTTTACTTGGGATTTTGTTAGTGCGTGTCCACATTATCTCTAGAATCTCAACTATGGAAAATTAGTTTCTCATTTAGATTATATCACATGTAATTTTTTACATTCATTCATTGTGGAATACAATTCTTTCATTATCTCTTTTTATTTCTCTCAAAACTTGCAATTGTTGTTGTTCCTCTTTGCATGTTAGATTCTTTGTGTAGGTTATTAAACAATTTCACACAAGCAGGGGAAGAGAAAACCCGTGGAGGAAGAGACCCACTATATCATTGGACATATAACCCATACAACACACATACAACCCCCAAGCACTCAAAAATGGATCGTATATCTTGTGGAGAGGTTTCAACTAGATCTTGAGTAGTGTATGATCTCTCAATAGTCTACATGTAGCAATTGAAGCCTCGAAAAACAAGAAGATTGCCTATGATATACATGGCAAGAAACAATGACATTTTCCCCTTCTCATATATTCAATATACAAAAAAAATAGAATTGGAAACCCTCTACAATAGTGCAACATCCATATTATCTGATCCATTGATATTGAATCTCAAAGATAATCCAGTGATGTGCATTCCAAGGATGTCAAGATTCTTTAATTCTGAGGAACAATTAAACTATGAAGTAAAACATAGAGTTATAGTGTAGAATGAATCTTCACACCTTTAAAATAACTATACAACCATTGAAATATAGACTATTTTCTTTCTTCCATTCTTAATTGTCACTATTCACACATTCAGAGCAACACATTGAATAAATGAGAGTAGCATAAGTCTCACACATTATTTGCACTACAGCAAAATCAAACACAACATAAACATGAATATTTTTCCTTAGAAACCCAAATGGAAAAATCATCATTTGAATGGTTGCTCAATTCTCATTTTTACAATCTTTGGTTAGAATGCATTTCATGACTCTCCATGCATTCACAACTCCTTGGCCAAATAACAAATACACTTTGAGTCAAGTCTAAAGGAGTTCTAAGAGAGTTGGGGGGTAATGGGAAGGCCAAGAGACCGATCTTTTAGTTCCCATTCCTCTCTATCTTTTCCTCTCCTATTTTCATTTTCTATTTATTCCTAATTCTCGTTTTTTTTTATCTCTTTGTCTCATTTACTTTTACATTTGCATTTTCTTTAATATTTTATATAATCCCATTAATAACCAAATTACACTTAGGTATTGAGTCCTACAACCATTCACTTGTTTAGATCCATTTATGATCAAGAAATAATTGATGTCTAATCACCCTATGTAGTCCACTCACTAGTGAAAACCAAGCTTTCTACAATTGAGAAGCTATCTATTGATGAATATGCAGTTATGAGTGATTTTCCTCCCAACCAACATATGATAAGTGATGTTGGAAGTACACTCCACACTAGGATCTCAAGCTCTAACCAAACTACTAGTTTCTTCACTAAACTGAATAGAGATTGGGCCAATGCCAATAAAAAACCAAAGCAAGACACAAACTTGTCAATGATGGTTGGAGCATTTAAGGCAACAACCAATACCTCTTCGTAGGGATATGGTGTTACAAGGGAAAAACACCCTTCATTGACTATAGTGCACACACACCTTTAGTAGGCCTACGATGTCTCCACGCTACTAGGTCTAGGACATACACCTCTCATAGGCTTTGAAATGTCCAAGCCCCATCTACCCACCAAAGGAAATGGTAATTCCTACTCCCACTCAAACCAAGTTCCCCAATGGTCATTAATATCGACATATAACTGTACACACAATTCATAATGAAATATCATAAGTAATCTCTTTCACACACAAGGGTCAACCCCCCTAAAGGTGTTATCCCACCCCCTTTAAATACGTTGAGATTTAGTTAGGGTTAGCTCTAAACACAAGGTCTCATGGTGACTATTTTTGTAGTCACATCATTAGCCTTCCAATGTTAAAACCCTAACAAGGCTATTTCACATAAACAAGGCATTAAACAAGGAATATTTTAAGAATTCATACTTATCTTAAAGTGTAGAAACTTCAACAAATCTTACTAATTCTTAAAATGTCAACCATAAAATGTTTGGCGATTTTTTTGGAAAAATTTTCAAATTTCTAATGATTTAATATAGTTTCTAGAAAATTTTGGTAATTTTTAGAGTAATACTTTGATCCTATAAAATTTGGGCAAACCATTTAAGTAAAAATTGGTTTAATCAATCGTTTTTTGGAAAAAAACATTGGTAATTAGCCCATGGTCAAAATTTAGCCCCTAAAATTTTACATGGCATCAAATCATGTAAATTCACATTAATTCTATACCCATGGACATCCTAAGGTCTTCACAAGGGTATTAAGAAATATATACCATTCCTCAAGAGTGTATTTTCCTTAACAACTAATAATTAATCATTTTCTCTTGACATCTGATGAATGTCAGTGCAATCCCTAAGAACCAAGTAATCCAAGAACATTTCAACCACAAGCAAACATATTAGCAATCACATGTTCCTAGTAATATGGCATTCAGGCTACTCCCAGTTGTTGGAGAATGCTAATGTGGGTCTCAAAACACATAATATCCATCATGAATAAAGGAGTACACATAATGTCAATTAACATAATAATCTTGATGTGTGACACCTCCAAAACATACATGAACAAATAACAATGTGTGACACCTCTAAATAACAAGTGAACAAATGAAAATGTGCAACACATAATACAAATGACCATCTTAACAATAACCACAATGAAAAAGAAAATGTGTAACACCTTTAAATCACAAGTGAAAAGATAACAATGTGTGATGCATAATATGAATCATGTCAAAATAACCATAACCACCAATTTTAATTCAAAGTGGTATCATAATATGAGTCCAAAATGTCCAAAATGAGGTGTTATAGTAACAATGTAATGTAAAACAAATGTTCACAATCACCTCCCATCCCCAACAAATCCAAATGCAAATCTATATATGGTAACAATGTGATAAGTAACAAATGCCTACCTTCATTTCCCATCCCCACCCTCAAGAGGGTGGTGGGGAGTAAAGGTGGAAATTTGTCCACATGTCCACTTTCAATTGACATTTAACGAAGTTGAAAGCAAATTGTCCGTGAAATTGCAATCTTAGCACCACATCTACTTCAATACCTTAAGATTACACTCAAATTTTAGATCCAATTGTTAAATGTGACATGAATGAAATGCCTATGGGCATACAACTCGTGTATCTATGTCTTGAAATGGAAATGTGCATGCAATCCATTGTTAAAGTAGCCCATGGTCATAGTAACACAGTGAATAATAACTCAATAAACCAATCAAACAAACCATTGGTAATCAAATACTTCATATACAAGCACACACTATTTAACATGAAGAATGAGATACTTCATATCATCAATTCAAACAAATTAGTAAAATCTACTCAAGGCTCAAAAGAGGTTGGACTAGAAATGTGGTTTCTTGTTTAAATCATTGGCGGATAATGGAGGAGAGTGTCCTTCATGATATCAACATTGTTAAAAGCATTGAATAAGTTCACGGGAAATTCTAGTAGCGATTTATTTCCAGTTATTCAATCATAAAAATGACATGATAATGGAAGTACTTAATTAAATTTTATAAGTACTATAAACCATGATTACTCTAGTAAATGATAACCACCACTATCATGAATCAATCTTTACTTAATATTGAGTTGTACCATTTTATATAATAAATTCATATTTTTAAACTCAACTAAATTTAAAATAATAATAATAATAATAATTAATAGCATGCATTACTCAAATTTCTCCTTCTATGTTTGTTAATGATTGTTAATGAAAAGAGCCCTCCGTATTAAGATATATGAGAGTAATGTCTACTTAATGTCCCCCTTTTTTTTTAAATGTAAACCGCCTATCAATAATAGAGTTTGGTGCCAAGTGTCATACATTTAAACGAAAAATAAGATTTGTTAATATCTTGCAAGTGTCCCTTTTCTTTTAAATGTGAACCACCTACAAATAATAGAGTTTGGTGCCAAGTGTCACACATTTAAACGAATAATAGGATTTGTTAATATCTTGCAAGTGTTATTATAATAATCTGCCACATTGGGCAAACTCTACATTTATAGTGTCACACATTTAAACGAATAATAGGATTTGTTAATATCTTGCAAGTGTTATTATAATAATCTGCCACATTGGGCAAACTCTACATTTAAGTGATCCTTCATTGGTATCTTGCCAATATCATCAGAATAAAAGTTGCATCAACAATATTCAAAATTTTAATAGTATTTCGCTAATACCATCACAATAAAAACTATCTTAAGGCTATATCAACATTATTCAATATAAATGATAGTTATATAGACAAATCAGATTAACAATATTCAATATAATTGATAACCACAAACCTCAATGGAAGAGCATGCTTACCAATATTTAAATGTAAATCATTGTCACAACAACCACTTCAAATTGTCACAAACCACATCATGATAAATTAAATTATAAAATACCTCTGATATACAAAGTCAATAAAGCATAATTGTGTGCTATATATCTTATGTGCAAGTTTAATCCAACATAATTATGCTCAAATTAGAGTCCTAGGTTGTCAAAGGAAATTAACCATTATTATACATATTGAAGTCAATGTTAAAGTGAGAAAAAACAAAAACTCTAATCCTAGCTTTCTTCACCTAATTGTCCATGGTTTTAACTACATATAATTACTAGAATTAAACTTCTAACTATGGGTTGTTTCCAACTACAATGCTAACAGATTGAATGTATTACTTGTTGACACTGTCGCACGTTTTCCCTGTTTTGTTTCCAGAGCTAAAATGTGTTTTCCCTTACTCTTTCAAAAATAAATAACCATGAAAATAGCGTAAGCAATCATGTAAGATGCCAAGGAATAGTTCACACTGCGAATGATTACACTACAATATTGCTTATTAAACAAATATCAAAATAAGCATCATAGATAATATTAAAATACAATAGTGGATTCCATCGTTTATAAATCTTTATTAACTTTTGGGATTCCACCGCTTATAAATCTTGCAACCACTGTCAAAAGCTTTGGGATTCCACTGCCACCGCCACTTTTACGGTGTATTGCTGCTGAGGCTTTTAAAATGTAGTTTCAAATTCTGTGACTGTGTCACTTAAACACTTCTGTGTGACGTATGAATCAAATTCTGTGGAATATTTGGCGCATACGTCCCTGGCTTTTTAATCACTTTCAACACACTTTCAACGACTTTCTCTAACATAAGCCCTTCGTCACTAGATATTCACAAAAACAAACCAATATAAATTAAATAAATAATTGAAGCTATACGGCAAAGCATCATATACATATACATGGAGGAACTTGGAGGTCTCACCCGTTAAACGCGCCATCCAAATCAAACCCACTAATCTCTGCAACACCGGAAAGAGCATCTCTCCAATTTTGAATAGTGATGGGGTCATATCGTGACTTCTCTTGATGTATTTGATGATCGTACGTTTTCTTCAGTTGGAGTTCGTGCAAGGCTCGAGCATACACTCCATTTTTGTTCTGATCTGTCCACCTAAGCTCAGCAGGCTCAACATGATAAAATACTGGAATAATTGGAGCCCTAGACTCCCGCATGAAGAGCAGCTCTTCTAAACACCATTGTGATTCTGCATAAGTACGAGAAAAGATGGCCACATGGACCGAGGCGCTTCGAATAGCGCCCACTATTTGAGTTGGAAAATTTAGTCCCTCTTGCAATTCCTGCTTGTCTAAAAAGGGTTTGAGTCCATGTAAAAGAAGACGATGGTAGAGATAACTAGAGAAGGTCTTCTTGGTGTCCGGGCCACGATGGTTAATAAACACATCGTAGCCGTGGAATCCCGATTGGCTAGAAGCCAATCCCCCCTCGTTCATTTCCTTCTTTGAAAGACTCGTCGCTTTTGGAAGGCCATTCATAGCATAGAATTTGGTTTCCATTCTGCACCCCATACTCACACTTCTGTTCCTGGCAGTGATAAGCACCCTCACTCTTTTGGCCCTATGCATATCCCTTGGCAAAAGTTGCTCAAGCCGATCACCGTCCAAAACATTGTCTATATAGATAAAGGCTACTTGTTTCTCTAACATGCGGCTAATTTCTAGCTGTCCTTGTTCAAACGTTCTAACATCTCGCTTTGCCATTTTCTCTTGAGCTATTCCCACCATCAAATCTGTTAATATAAGTTTTTGTTTCTCTACTATATTTGGAATTGATGGTATATCATCAAACAATCTAACCTTGGAATATTTACGACCTTCAAAATAAAGTCTAGCAAACACAGCATCCGCAAGGGTAGACTTTCCCACTCCACCAGGACCATGCAGGATTACTGCCAGTGCATTTTTGTCACTGTCCCATTCCAGAAGTTCAATAACTTCTTTCAAGGATTCTTCAATTCCAACTGTTTAACCATTAAAAGCATATCAAAACGCTTCCAAAACCTTAAAATAATATTCATATTTGTATAAAACCAAATTGTAATCCCAATATGTCACAATTTACCTGCATAATCAGGATATTCTGGCTCCAGTGGTGTAGGTAGTGGTGTAGGTAGACGCACCGTGCCATCATAAATATACATATTGAATTGGTTCTTTATATTGTTGTAGATTTTTTCTAACTCTCGTTGAAATTTAAGCAGCTCTTTCTTGTTCTTGGACGCTGACGAAAACCTGAAATGAATACAGCTCCGGAAACAAACTTAGTTTTACTGGATGACTTGATAAGAGGGCTGTAATGGAAACATAAAAGTGGTCATGAGAGCGTTCAGTACTTGCCTGGCAAATTTAGAGGAATTAATTTGAGAGCAACACGTGATAGCAGCCTTCGCTATCATCTCTAGTGCTTTTTTAATTAAATCTTCCATTTCTTCCC
Organism: Picea mariana; assembly: GCA_032191745.1. Lineage (NCBI taxonomy): Eukaryota > Viridiplantae > Streptophyta > Pinopsida > Pinales > Pinaceae > Picea > Picea mariana. Next base: position 61,799 of record JASDQU010685983.1, on the reverse strand, counting down.
TCAATTGAGGCCGTTCTTTCAGCTGCTTAATATATTTAGCCAGTCTGTTCAGTTCCTCCAAAAGACCGAGACACTCCCCTCGGTTTGTAGAAACAAGATCGAATATTTCCAAAACATTTGAGACTACAAGAAGACTAGGAGTAGCGCAGTATATGATATTTCCTTTTGGGAGGCACCTCGGTATGATATTTTTCTGAACATCATAAAAGAGAGAAAAATTCAGCAGCATTTAGATCTAACCTTATTTATGCGCATTTTTTACAAGTTTAGTTAATTATCAAAATCCACTAACATTTAATACGCAGCAAAGAGGAAGTGGACAAGAACTTTCACCCAACTTATTTTCCTACAAAAAGAATAAATATGTTAAAATTGGTGTGTAAAGACATACTAACAATGCCCTTAAATACAATTTAGGATATAAAATATAGCGATCCACCTTACCCTGATCCTGGTGAGTTCCAAAAGATTTGATATATGGTGGATGAGGCCTTCAAGATTGACGTTGCCATTTTCTTCGTCAACTCCAGCAGCTCTAAGTATGTTCTTGATAACAACCGACTTCGTTGGAAAGCTGGAAGAGGGGCGACAACTTGCTGGAGCATCCTGCGTTAGAACGGCAGAAGTGGAGGCGGCCTCTGCAGAAGAAGAAGAAGAAGCGCCATAAGATGTGGAGGGTTGAAAAGGAGAAGTTGATCCTAATGGAACAGTAGCATCTGCTGGAGAAACATTACTATTATCAGCAGCATTGGCAGAAGAAGAAGACTGTGCCTCTGAAGGTAATTGTGTTACATATATTTCTTCTCTAGTGACAGAGTTTGGGGAAGGACAGGCACTTTCAAAGGGTTGTGTATTTCCCGAAAAGCATGGAAGGCAGGAGAAGGAACTTGAGCTTTTGTTTGCCATCGTTGCTATGAAAGGCTAGGGTAGATCTTCACTACCTGTAACTTTGGACTGAAAAATGACTCGACATAATAGGCTATCACTCACTTGAACTTTTGAGAAGCACTCTATCGAATGAGTCTTTTATAAAAATCATCCAAGGCTGCATAAGGCATTGCTTCATCAAAGAGTCTATATGCAAGGCTGCAGGGGCCTACAGCATCCAAGGTTCCATAAGGCATTATTTTATTACAGATTCTATATGGCTGCAGGGGCCTACAACATCCAAGGTTCGATAAGGCATCACTTCACGTTTCAGCCATGACATCTAATACTTCACATTGAATACTCTTTTCTCTCTTGGTGTATTCATTGTACCCTCCTCCAACTAAAAGATATATATATATTTTTTTATCAATTAGGAGATTGTTTATGTTATAATATTGATAGGTGGAAATGTCATGTTATATAAAACATAGTATTACTTTTATTAAGAGTTTTTTTTAATATTACTTTAAATGTCGTCATGTTCCATTATAGTTGTAATTTCATTAAAACATAGTTTTAATTTTATTTAAAAAAATCGGCATTGAATAAAATTTTATTAAAAATTTGGCATTAAACAAAATATTAAAAATCAAATGTTAACTAATACCAGGTCAAGTCAAATAGAACGTGCTCCGAGCGCGAACCAGGAACCAGGAAGAAGCCGAATAAAGAATGGAGACGAACCAGGAACCAAGCCTCTTAGATCCTGGTAGCCCCTCGGCTGCAGACACCTGCCTTCCTAGCTACCCTATCTGTGACTGCGACTCTATCTGTGACTGCGACCGGCTCCTTCTTGGCCTTTGAATGTGCTGCTTTTTGTCTGCTCTCGGACCTTGTTTTTCGCCCCTTGTCCTTTAATCCTGATCGAATCTGGTTTATCTCAACGTGGTTCTTTTCGGATAGTCTCCCTACAGTCACGTTCTTGTCTTCTAGTCCTAACAGGGATTGGACCAATGATTCTAAACCCGTGTTTCTACTGACCACTTATTCTAAACCCTGTACTGGTCGCTTATTCCAATCGTTCCTGCTCAGATCTGGTCAGTGGGCCTGGAGTGGTCCCCCAATCTTTTTTAATGGACCCCCTGTCCACTAATCTAATGCCCCCTGCAGATGAGCTCATATGGAAACAGGTGGGATTATTTGATAAAATAGACTCCCTGGAAAACAGGACCCCGACACTGTCCTCCAAGCCTCGTTCAACCTGTCTTACTGATCTCGATGAGTTCCTTGCAGGGATTGGCCCCCTTTCTCTGATTGAAACTCCCACCTAGAGAGCTCCACCTGCTTCTGACAGGTCCCTTCCTGTCTCCACTCCATTCCTTCCCCCCAACAGTCCTCCGGTTTCTTTTAAAATACCTCCCTCCACTCACCGAGCTGCCTCCTATGGACGCAAGGAGTGGAAAGCAAACAAAAAAATCAAGAGACTAGTGCTGGGTGATGGAGTGGGCCTAGAGGACCTCTGCAAGATGTCCATCTGTTCACTTGTTGGGCGTATTTCTTATAAAAGCTTGAGCCCATTATCGTTGGAGGACTGGATAAAGCTCAGGTGGCTTCCGATCCTTGGCTACTGCCCGGAAGTCCTGTATCTAAAAAAGGGATGGCTCTGCTTGTCCTGTAGATCTCCCAAAGACGCCTCACTGTTACTATCTTCCTTATGGGTCTTTGGAGGAAGCAGCCTCATGCTCAAACGCTGGCGTATGTCTTTCAACCCAGACACCGACTACTTCCAAAACAAACATATGTGGGTATTACTCCCGGGTCTTCCTCTCCACCTCTAGAACGAAGGAGCTATTAGAGCGATAGGAGACTCCCTGGGCAGATTCATAGCCTTTGACAATCATTCTCTCACCGGCTCTTTGAGGAGAATGGGAAGGGTGCTGGTCGAGATGGACATAACTGCTGGGCTGCCAGAAACTCTAGAGATTGATTGGCGAGGGAGGAAACTGCTTCAGAATCTGGATTATCTTAGACTCCCATTCCGATGCAACTGGTGCCGCAAGACTGGCCATCTTCGTCGAAACTGTCCTGGTAAGTCCTGGACCGAATACTCTGAAGATGTCGAACTGCATCTAAGTCCCCCTGCCTATATGACTACTGATCCTTCTTTTGCCTACT
>JASDQU010685983.1:39969-54981 GCA_032191745.1 Picea mariana | reverse complement strand
TTAGAGGATTTGAAGATTGAAGATAGGACGGAAACCATCCTCAAAGTCAAGAGGGTTCTGACCAAGAGAGGACTTATGCTGCGGTTGGAAGAGAAAATCCAGACTATGGACGCAAGAGTTCAAATATTTTTCAGTAAGATCAAAGCTCTGCAAAAGAAAGGTCTCCCGAACTTAATGGTCCTAAATGATAAGTTAATGACCCTTCCTGATTATAAACAGAAGTTGGCCACGGTGGCCAAAGATAGTTCAAAATTTTCGGGAATATAGGGAAGCATAACAAGCAAGGCGTTCCTAGAAACTTTGCAGCCAGACATTAGCATACAGCACGAGATCTGATATATTTTCATCATCGGGCCAACTTTTTCCAAGTACACAGAGATGGATGAAATATACCAAAGATTACTCAAAGTCATTATTCCCAGTCAGCTACGATGGGAAGAGCTATGCAATTTGATCGAGTAGGAGATGAGGTGTCCAAGTCTAGTCAGCAATCAGAGCAGACAAAGTCATGAAGATGACTCACCAACGACCTTCCCCAAAATCAGCTTGAAGAATTCGACACATCATTAATAGTACCTAAAGTTTTGTATCTTGTTGATTTAGTTAGTTAAATTTAGAATCTACCACATCCTGATCATTAATGATAGAGTTGTTGTAACTTTTATTATAAATATTTCCAACTTAGAAGTATTGAGGGTTGTTAATCTTTACACCTGAGCAAGCTCTAGTTGTTGTAATTTTTATCAAGAAGTTATTCCAGTAATACAAAGAGAAGTTTCACAGGATTCCTGCGTGTCAATTGTTGGTGAAGTTCCCTATGTCCGCGTACAAGTTTTTGCTTCTTAGTTATCATATTGTCTTTCTAAATCTAATCTTTAAAGGAAGTTGAAGTTGCATAATTTACCATTGTGTACTTTGTTCTTAATCTTTTATAGATTTAAATGTTTTTCCTCTGATGTTATAACAAAGAAATTCTTAAATGTTTTTTTGTTTTAACTGATATCTCACCTTTTTAGCAATACACCATTTTTATTCCTAAAGAATCTAGCATTAGCACTATCTCGCCCTGTGAAATGAATCTTGTAAAGGTTGTCTTTAACTTCTATCTTTTAAAACCAGACTCCATAGCCCAATGGAAGCATAAGTGATATTCAGCCACTTCATTAAAAAACAATACAAACAACTCGGTTATATTCTTTCTAACTAGCCTAAAATCTTGAAAACTCAAACAAATCTAATACTCACAGAGAGATCCCTCTCTAAAACTGGTAGGGCTAGCTTCTAGTTTCAAAGCGATTGGTTAAGGTTACCTCTGATAAGTTTCTTCTTACCTCATAACAACCTCTGGGAATTTACAGAGTGATAACAGACTCCATACCTTCCCATTGTATAAATATGTTGTAATGTATTTTAGTCATCAATTGCTCTTCTGACCTCACACATTAGGGGGCATATGTTTTAGTCCAAAAATGCCACATATATTCATCCAAGACATTGGCCCATCCATTTGCATCCTTTTCCAAGCATACTACTAAGGTTTCCTTCAAAAAAAAAAAAATGGATAATGTATGTGTCCTGTTGCACTATCAGTCCGCATACAAACGCATGTTGCATGCTAATCCACCCACATACATACACATGTTGCATGCTATTCATTCCGCATTTACTCCCAAAAATTGCAAAAAATATAAAATTGTGTGTATTTCGGTGGAGTTTGTAGGCTATGAAGGGTTTCCTAACCATTTTACCCCTTGTAGCCCTTCCCCAATCCGAATAATCATATTTTTCTCTTATAAAAAGGGGTCTAGGGGAGTCATTTGGGGATATGAACAAGAGGACAAGAAAACTCTGCCAAAATATTTTCTCTCTCATTTCCCAAGTTTTGCATCTTGCTCTGAGTTTTATCCTCAAATTTCCCTTTCATCCATTCTCCCTATCCAACCCTTCCTTCTTCCCATGTTGGTATGTTGGTTGTGATAATTCTATGTGGGATTGGTGCACTTGGTGTCACTATAGAGGAGCCCAGACTTGGTCATTTACATCTATATTTAGGCTTTTACGTGATTACTAGAGATTGTATATGTTGTTGTGTTGTGTTCTTGGTCTGTTGCAGGTCAACTTTGGGAGGAGATTTGTACTCTAAGAGGCAATGACAAGTAGAAGAGGTCGACATCAACCGAAAGGATTCAAGGTGCTCTTATTAATATTCTCTTCCCTCTCTCTTATCACTTAGTCTAGATTTTTTTGGGTTAGATTAGAGATAAGTTAGTCTTTTAGGGGGTTATCGCTCTGCCTATTCCTTAGACCTAGTTTATGGGAAATTTTCCCCATAGAAAAACTGCCATGGAGTTGTAGGGTATTGAATTTGCTGCAGGACCTACTAAATATTATACATGTTATTCCAAGTATTGAAAATCAAAGAGGGGTCTTGATTTATATCGGAAGGGAGGGCTTGCCATGGCTTATTAGAAGCAATGAAATAGGCTTGCTCAACCGCCTTGTTTGATTCTTGGAGCAATTATTTCAATCCTGGTAGCGATGGGTAGAGTTCCATAGGATGATCATTCTCACAGATGCCAAAAACTTCAATTTTGTTGCAAGGGCATTATTTTAAAGGGTTCTTATGTATGCACCTTGAGAAAAATATTGATAGCACTTTCTCAGCTTCATCCTACTTTTTCTTTACCTGCAAAAAATCCAATCGTGAAGACAAAGAGCTAATAATATCAATTTTAAAATTTTCAAACAAATTACCAATTTAAGATCTTGTCACTACATCATTGGCTGATTTTAGAATTTTAGCACTTCGTAAGTTATGTTGGAAGCATTCAATGAAGTTTTCCAAACTCTCTTCCTCCTCGTCACCTTCTACCTGCATGATTAGTTTTTTGAGGGGCATCACATTCTTATCCTACTTTATTCATGCAACCTACATGTTCTAGGTACTTCTAGCATGCACTATTTTAACAATGCAAAAAAAAAACAATGTCGGTTATAATCTTGCTCCCTTAATAACTTCTCTGGCAATGACGCCAAAATGTTGGTGTACTTAATTGTCGGGGTACATCCTTTTATTTCAAAGTTATCGTGAAAGGTATATGCAAACAACAATTTCCATTTTCCATTGATTTTATTGATATGCAATTATAAGCAAGAAACACTCGTTGTACATTAGATCACACTTTCTTAAATGAAAGACACTTTCTAAAAGTAAAACACTCATGCTTGAAAGGAAACACTCTTCACACTTTCCTTGGAATTGAAACACAATCACACTACTTTGAATTAAAAACACTCTTCACATTGTTGGGAATGAACACTTCGGTGAAATGAAATAAATCCACATTTTCATTAATGAAAAACACTCTTTCATAGATGAAATAAACTACACTTTCTAAAATGGAAATCACACTTTCATAAATGAAATAAACCACACTTGTTGAAATGGAAAGCATGCTGCATAAATGAAATAAACCACACTTTTGTAAAAGGGAAATCACTTTCTTGAAAAGGAAACGAACCACAGTCTTGCTGGGAAGTAAAAAAAGCCACACTCTTGCTGGAAATGAAATAAATTCACTCTGTGCAAAGAAAGTAATTCACTGGACTTGAAAGAAACATACCCTGCTTAAACAAATTAAATCAAAAGCAAGTTGAAGATTCATAAAAGGAAATTGTCTACAACATTTTGAATCTAGTTGAATTTCTAAAATTAATCAATTTGACACAAGGGTCTTGTAACAACAATAATCAATGAGATGAACTATATTCACAATACATCTTGAGTAACAACACTCTGCACCCGCACAAGAACATTCACAATCGATTGTAAATAACAATAACAACAATGATTTGAAATCCACTAACAACAATCAATATCAATATAGATCTACCTACTAGTACAATAACAACAAACTAATGAAATGAATCTACTTACAAATACAATAGCAACAATCCATGTTTAGAGCAGGGGGGCCTTCCTCCTTAAAGAGGGTGTTGCAAATCAAGTCAACGCTTCATAGATCCAATCCACGAGCTCACTTAATCCTTTATTAATCAAAACTCGGGAAGTACAAAAGCGGTTCTCATATAATCAAATTATTGACTACTAAATATTAAATATTGATTGATTCCTCCCCCTCTCAGTCTTATTTATACATAAAAATAATTTTGGGAAGGATAGAGCCAAATCCCCAAACTTAGAAAACGAATTTTACATCTTTGGAGAAAAATCACAAAATCTGGGTTTTACATCAATTTGGGTAAATTCGTGATAAAGAACCACCCATATCTCCCAAACCCTAGCTCATTTTGAAAAATAACTTGAGAAACAATCAATTTGTTATGCTATAGAGGAAACCCATGTCTCGGATTTTTCATATTCATCTTCATTTGCTTGGAAATCGAGGCAGAAGTTGGTTGTTTCATAAAATCTGGGTTTTACATCAATTTGGGAAAATTCGTGATAAATAGCCACACTTATCTCTCAAACCACAACTCATTTGGGAAAGCGGCTTATGCAACCCAAGTCTTGAATTTTTCATATTCATCTTCATTTGCGTGGAAATCGAGACAAAAGTTGGTTGTTTCAAAACTGCTACTAATTTTGGTTCATACTCTTATCTCATGTTGGAGGTCCACATGTGCGAGATGGGTAAGGTCTGATCCACCTAGTTCCATGTCTTTGATCTTAGGAACAAAATCCATGTGGAGGTGTGCTAGTATGCCAACCTTGAAGTTTTCCATCATGAATGTTGTTACTGTTGGTACAAGAAATTGCTTCATAAACGATCATCAATAAAACTAAAGTATGATATTCTTTAATTTATTAAAAATGAACGAAAACGAGCAATACTTAACCACTAAAGAATAAATAAGTATGACATGGTGTTTTACGAGAAATTATGGTAAATGGATTGATAAATGAGCGATAAGAGGAAGTAAAATGAACAAAATGGATGTATGTAAGTGTTAATAATGGTGACAAATCAACGACCCAACAACATGGCCAAATCCTCTTCCTCTGCCCATTCAAAGATGAAATCAACATGTATAAATAGAGGGGGACCCCACCTATTTAGTTATTGTTTATTTATTAATTATCCTTATCATTAAAGTTATTGTCCTATTTATTAACTAAAGTTATCTAACTTTAGTAACTAAAAGTAGTTCAACTACTTGAGGAACTAACTTTTAGAGAATAAAAGGAAGAACTAAATGACAAAGAAGACATGTCAAGATAGAGAGAAACACTTCCGATAAGGTTCGCTCTTGCTTCATATTGAGATTTCCAAATTTCATCCTTTCATTTTATGAGTTTCTTAAAAGGGATAAAGTCTCTTGTTGACAACGAGATCTTTCTAAAGGTGGAAAAGAAGAAATGAATAGGAAGCATTGATATTTGACATGCTTCATAAGGTCACTCATTTCTCTTGGCAATGTGTGTAGTTTTATTAGAATATATGAATTAGTTTTCAGTTATGATTAAGATTATTTTATAGAGTTAAGACTTGGTGGACTTGTGACTTGGTTGATTCAGACACCATTTGTCTTTGTATGATGTTTAATTCCATCTTTGACTTCTAAGTTTGATATTGGTCCTCACCCTCGCACAGGTTTGAAAAGAGGCATTCTGGTTGTAACTTAAAAGAACTGATATTAATAAAAGTCTGTTTTTTCTCAATTGAGGCTAGTGTATTTCCGAATTTCAGATTGTTATGTTCTTTATTTCATTCAGTTTTATCCTATAATTATTAACTTAAAAGCATTTTTACATTTTTTTAGCATAAACACACAAATTTATAATAACATCAGCTCCAAGAACATATTTGTTGAGGGATGATTGATATTTTTGCATAGGCTATAAATCCAAGGTAACTTTCCCACCTATATTACCTTATCCAAGTAATATTAAAAAATTCTTGAGTGAGGACTTTCACTTCCTCGCCTCAACAAAACACTAGAAGGGAGAAAAAATTAATCTCATGTATGTGTCATACCAAAAGTGATTTTCTGAGAGTTATGTTGTGCAAGTTGAAAGTTTTGGTCCATGCGGTATGTTGCACACACACAATTTTTCTTTGCGATACACTCAAAGAAAGAATGTTTTGGTCCATGTGATACATTGCAAGGAAAGGAAGATTCAAAGAATGCGATGACAAGGCAGATGCAAAGGATTTCTCTTGGAAATTTCCCTTTTTTGTGAGAAAGAAAAATTTGAGCGATGCGATATATCGTGACCCAAAAAGGTTGAGGTGTGATATGTAACATTCCAAGGAAAAATTAATTTAGAGTGTGATACACACTGTGTCACGGACAAAGGAAGTTCAAGTGTGATATGACACAAGCAAACAATTTTCTATGAGATGATCAAAATAAGGTTTTGCACAAGTTTTGGCAGAATTTCTAGAGGACAAAGACAACTTGTCCAGAGATTGGGAGAAAAATTGAAGCAATATTTTGAGGATCCTAGTGAGATTAAAGAGAGAACCCGGGGAAAATCCCTAAGAAAAACTTCAAAGTAAAGGAAGACAATGTGCAATAAAGTTCATGAAGGTCCAAAAATCCAAAATAAAAGAAGGGGGCCATGCTATTTTGCCTCTATCAAATGTTGGAGTTGAAAATAGTATGGGGGATAGTTTCTAAGTCAACAATAGGTGACACACTGAAAGAAACCATGACTCTCTAAAAACAAACCTTAAGAAAATTATTAGTTATGTTAAAAGATTTTGCCTTGATGAAGCGACCAATATTGAGCATGAAAGCTCCCATTGCACCTTGTCCTTCAAATAAGTTGGATGAGTGTTCACTTTCAGCTTGAGCAGATTACCAATTACAACTATAAGGTGGAAGTATGAAGTTCATTCCCAGACTTATTTCTTCCTCATAGGCCAATGCAGTATCACAAATTAATTGTATGCAAGAAATGATGAAAGTTTAGGCTAAGAATTCACATTCTTTGGTGTTTCTTTGCTACCAACAAGTTTCCATAGAAACAATGAAGTTACCTCGGTATCACGGGACTTTCTCCACTACCAATGAACATATGTAGCCCCAACAAAGATACCTACATCCCCCACATGATCTTAAATTCCTTTCCCAAGCCTTTACCTTTATCTTATTCTCTTTGCTCCTTTTGTGTGTGTATTATATTCTATCTAGAGATAGGTGGATGGGGGATCTCAATCCTCCTTTAAAGGCATGTGGGATGATACTTTTTATTGATAACTATTTCAGATATTCCTATTTTATGATAAGCACCTTCCTCAGATATAACACCTTGGGTACTCCATATTTTGGGTGAAACATTAGTCATTATTAGATGTGTGAGTGAAGCCTTGAAGGTAACTAGTAATATGTCTAGAACTAGGCTTGAGTTTCTCATAGCTATTCATTAAACAAGGAAAATTTTAAGAATTCATACTTATCTTAAAGTGTAGAAACTTCAACGAATCTTACTAATTCTTAAAATGCCAACCATAAAATGTTTGGCGATATTTTTGTAAAAATATTCAAATTTCTAATGATTTAATATAGTTTCTAGAAAATTTTGGTAATTTTTATAGTAAAATACTTTGATCCTATAAAATTTGGGCAAACCGTTTTAGCAAAAATTGGTTTAATCAATCTTTTTTTGGAAAACAAAATGATAATCAGCCCATGGACGGAATTTAGCCCCTAAAATTTTCCATGGCATCAAATCATGTAAATTCAATGGACATCCTAAGGTCTTCACAAGGGTATTAAGAAATATATACCATTCCTCAAGAGTCCATTTTCCTCAACAACTAATAATTAATCATTTGCTCCTGACATCTGATGAATTACATTGCAAGCCCTAAGAACCAAGTAATCCAAGAACATTTCAACCACATGCAAACATATTAGCAATCACATGTTCCTAGTAATATGGCATTCAAGTTACTCCCATTTGTTGGAGAATGTTAATGTGGGTCTCAAAACAATAATATCCATCATGAATAAAGGAATACAAATAATGTCAAATAACATAATAATATTGATGTGTGACATCTCCAAAACATGCATGAGCAAATAACAATGTGTGACACCTCTAAATAACAAGTGAACAAATAAAAACATGCAACACATAATAGGAATGATCAACTTAACAATAACCGCAATGAAAAAGAAAATATGTAACACCTCTAAATCACAAGTGAAAATATAACAATGTGTGATGCATAATATGAATCATGTCAAAATAACCATAACCACCAATTCTAATTCAAAGTGGTATCATAATATGCATCCAAAATGTCCAAAATGGAGGTGTTATAGTAACAATGTAATGTAAAACAAATGTTCACAATCACCTCCCATCCCCACCAAATTCAAATGCAAATCTATATATGGTAACAATGTGATAAGTAACAAATGCCCACCTTCATTTCACATTCCCACCCTCAAGAGGGTGGGGGTAAAGGTGAGAATTTGTCCACATGTCCACTTTCAATTGACATTTAATGAAGTTGAAATCAGATTGTCCATGAAATTGCAATCTTAGCACCACATCTACTTCAACACTTGAAGATTACACTCAAATTTTAGATCCAATTGTTAAATGTGACATGAATAAAATGCCTATGGGCATACAACTCATGTATCTATGTCTTGAAATGGCAATGTGCATGCAATTCATTGATAAAGTAGCCCATGGCCATAGCAACATAGTGAATAATAACTCAAAGGTAGAGTACCCTACAAAAGGGCACTAAGTCTATGAAATCAATCAAACAAACCATTGGTAATCAAATACTTCATATACAAGCACACACTATTTAACATGAAGAATGAGAGACTTCCTATCATCACTTCAAAAAAATTAGTAAAATCCACTCAAGGCTCAAAAGAGGTTGGACTAGAGATGTGGTTTCTTGTTTAAATCATTGGGGGATAGTGGAGGAGAGTGTCCTTCATGATATCAACATTGTTAAAAGCACTAAATAAGTTTACAGAAAATTCTAGTCGATAGGCGCCATATCAACCACTCTACCTCACCTATGGTTTTAGTTGGTCACAGTGTTACTTTTGAATCATAATAAATAAAATTTAAATTTTCTTGATAAGCTTTCACTGTACATTGGAATTGGCTTGCACATTAATCGGCCAAGCGCAGGGATGATTTTAGGGGCTAAATTTCGCTCATGGGCTAATTTTCCAGGGTTTTTCCAAAAATGAGATTCGCCCAAATTCTATAGGATAAAATTATTTTACCTTAAAAATCACCAAAATTTTATGAAAACTATATAAAATCCTTAGAAATTTGAATATTTTTACAAAAATATCGCCAATCATTTATAGTTGGCATATACAGGATTAGTAAGATTCAACAAGGTTTCTACATTTTAAAATAAATTTCCATCCTTAAAATCATCCCTAGGGCCCAAGCATACATTGACCACCGAATGGAATTGATATATGCTCGTCGGGCTCAGAAAGATGCATCAGAAGTCGATTACATGATCAGAAATAGGTTAAATAATTTTTTTCAAATATCATTATACAGTAAAAGGAACCGTAAGGTGTGAATAGTTGTGAGTAGATGAAGCGAACGAGGCATTAGATGACACCTGGTAAGGGAATCTAGATGGCTCGCACAGCTGGTAAAGAATACTCCAACCACCCAAGCGCCTCACTAACCATCCAACTGATATCTGTTAAGGGAAGTTGAAAGGTATGTAGTAAAAAAAACCTAAACAAAACAACATAAATGCAGTAAAAAAGACAAATCACAATAAATATGGGTAATCATGTTAATCATTCATACGTGTCAATCAGCTAGCCACTATAGTAAATTTTGAATACGATTAAGTAAAAGTAAAAAAATAAACATGTAAAATGATGTCTTTATAATAGTGAGGAAGTTAGTGGTTGAAATCACAACCATTGATTTATGGGGACGACTAAGAATATTTCATCAATATTTAATCTTGTCCATACAAAACTGATTAAACACTAAAAACATATTAAATATACCCATTATCAATAGGTATACACCTTTCGGCGTAATTACACTACAATATTGCTTATTAAACAAATATCAAAATAAGCATCATAGAGAATATTAAAATACAATAATGGATTCCACCGCTTATAAATCTTTATTAACCTTTGGGATTCTGTCGCTTATAAATCTTGCAACCACTGTCAAAAGCTTTGGGATTCCACCGCCAACGCGACTTTTACGGTGTGTTGCTGCTGAGGCTTTTAAAATGTAGTTTCAAATTCTGTGACTGTCTCATTTAAATCAGTGGAATATTTGGCGCATACGTTCTTGGCTTTTTAATCACTTTCAACACACTTTCAACAACTTTCTCTAACATAAGCCCTTCGTCACTAGATATTCACAAAAACAAAAACAATATAAATTAAATAAATAATTGAAGCTATACGGCAAAGCATCATATACATATACATGTTATATAGAGGAACTTGGAGGTCTCACCCGTTAAACGCGCCATCGAGATCAAACCCACTAATGTCTGCAACACTGGAAAGAGCATCTCTCCAATTTTGAATAGTGATGGGGTCATATCGTGACTTCTCCTGATGTATTTGATGATCGTACGTTTTCTTCAGTTGGAGTTCGTGCAAGCCTCGAGCATAGACTCCATTTTTGTTCTGATCTGTCCACCTAAGTTCAGCAGGCTCAACATGATAAAACACTGGAATAATTGGAGCCCTAGACTCCCGCATGAAGAGCAGCTCTTCTAAACACCATTGTGACTTTGCATAAGTAGGCGAAAAGATGGCCACATGGACGGAGGCGCTTCGAATAGCGCCCACTATTTGAGTTGGAAAATTTAGTCCCTCCTGCAATTCCTACTTGTCTAAAAAGGGTTTGAATCCATGTAAAAGAAGACGATGGTAGAGATAACTAGAGAAGGTCTTCTTGGTGTCCGGGCCACGATGGTTAATAAACACATCGTAGCCGTGGAATCCCGACTGGCTAGAAGCCAATCCCCCCTCGTTCATTTCCTTCTTTGAAAGACTCGTCGCTTTTGGAAGGCCATTCATAGCATAGAATTTGGTTTCCATTCTGCACCCCATACTCACACTTTTGTTCCTGGCAGTGATAAGCACCCTCACTCTTTTGGCCCTATGCATATCCCTGGGCAAAAGTTGCTCAAGCCGATCACCGTCCAAAACATTGTCTATATAGATAAAGGCTACTTGTTTCTCTAACATGCGGCTAATTTCAAGCTGTCCTTGTTCAAACGTTCTAACATCTAGCTTTGCCATTTTCTCTTGAGCTATTCCCACCATCAAATCTGTTAATATAAGTTTTTGTTTCTCTACTATATTTGGAATTGATGGTATATCATCAAACAATCTAACCTTGGAATATTTCCAACCTTCAAAATAAAGTCTAGCAAACACAGCATCCGCAAGGATAGACTTTCCCACTCCACCAGGACCATGCAGGATTACTGCCAGTGCTTTTTTGTCACTGTCCCATTCCAGAAGTTCAATAAGTTCTTTCAGGGATTCTTCAATTCCAACTGTTTAACCATTAAAAGCATATCACAAACGCTTCCAAAACCTTAAAATAATATTCATATTTGTATAAAACCAAATTGTAATCCCAATATGTCACAATTTACCTGCATAATCAGGATATTCTGGCTCCAGTGGTGTAGGTAGTGGTGTAGGTAGACGCACCGTGCCATCATAAATATACATATTGAATTGGTTCTTTATATCGTTGTAGATTTTTTCTAACTCTCGTTGAAATTTAAGCAGCTCTTCCTTGTGCTTGAACGCTGACGAAAACCTGAAATGACTACAGCTCCGGAAACAAACTTAGTTTTACTGGATGACTTGATAAGAGGGCTGTAATTGAAACATAAAAGTGGTCATGAGAGCGTTCAGTACTTGCCTGGCAAATTTAGAGGAATTAATTTGAGAGCAACACGTGATAGCAGCCTTCGCTATCATCTCTAGTGCCTTTTTAATTAAATCTTCCATTTCTTCCCTCAATTGAGGCCGTTCTTTCAGCTGCTTAATATATTTAGCCAGTCTGTTCAGTTCCTCCAAAAGACCGAGACACTCCCCTCGGTTTGTAGAAGCAAGATCGAATCTTTCCGAAACACTTGAGTCTACAAGAAGAACTGGAGTAAGCCAATGTAATTTCCCTATTCCTTTCGGGAATCTCCGCAGCTTCTGAACATCATTAAAGAGAGAATCTAACCTTGTTTATGCGCATTTTTTACAAGTTTAGTTGATTATCAAAATCCACTAACATTTAATACGCAGCAAAGAGGAAGTGGACAAGACCTGTAATTTCGGTAAGTCTGAACTTTCACCCAATTTATTTCCCTACAAAAAGAATAAATATGTTAAAATTGGTGTGTAAAGACATACTAACAATGCCCTTAAATACAATTTAGGATATAAAATATAGCGATCCACCTTACCCTGATGAGTTCTAAAAGCTCTGATATATGGTGGATGAGGCCTTCAAGATTGACGTTGCCATTTTCTTCGTCAACTGCAGCAGCTCTAAGTATGTTCTTGATAACAACCGACTTCGTTGGAAAGCTGGAAGAGGGGCGACCACTTGCTGGAGCATCCTGCGTTAGAACGGCAGAAGTGGAGGCGGCCTCTGCAGAAGAAGAAGAAGAAGCGCCATAAGATGTGGAGGGTTGAAAAGGAGAAGTTGATCCTAGTGGAACAGTAGCATCTGCTGGAGAAACATTACTATTATCAGCAGCATAGGCAGAAGAAGAAGACTGTGCCTCTGAAGGTAATTGTGTTACATATATTTCTTCTCTAGTGACAGAGTTTGGGGAAGGACAGGCACTTTCAAAGGGTTGTGTATTTCCCGAAAAGCATGGAAGGCAGGAGAAGGAACTTGAGCTTTTGTTTGCCATCGTTGCTATGAAAGGCTAGGGTAGATCTTCACTACCTGTAACTTTGGACTGAAAAATGACTCGACATAATAGGCTATCACTCACTTGAACTTTTGAGAAGCACTCTATCGAATGAGTCTTTTATAAAAATCATCCAAGGCTGCATAAGGCATTGCTTCATCAAAGAGTCTATATGCAAGGCTGCAGGGGCCTACAGCATCCAAGGTTCCATAAGGCATTATTTTATTACAGATTCTATATGGCTGCAGGGGCCTACAACATCCAAGGTTCGATAAGGCATCACTTCACGTTTCAGCCATGACATCTAATACTTCACATTGAATACTCTTTTCTCTCTTGGTGTATTCATTGTACCCTCCTCCAACTAAAAGATATATATATATTTTTTTATCAATTAGGAGATTGTTTATGTTATAATATTGATAGGTGGAAATGTCATGTTATATAAAACATAGTATTACTTTTATTAAGAGTTTTTTTTAATATTACTTTAAATGTCGTCATGTTCCATTATAGTTGTAATTTCATTAAAACATAGTTTTAATTTTATTTAAAAAAATCGGCATTGAATAAAATTTTATTAAAAATTTGGCATTAAACAAAATATTAAAAATCAAATGTTAACTAATACCAGGTCAAGTCAAATAGAACGTGCTCCGAGCGCGAACCAGGAACCAGGAAGAAGCCGAATAAAGAATGGAGACGAACCAGGAACCAAGCCTCTTAGATCCTGGTAGCCCCTCGGCTGCAGACACCTGCCTTCCTAGCTACCCTATCTGTGACTGCGACTCTATCTGTGACTGCGACCGGCTCCTTCTTGGCCTTTGAATGTGCTGCTTTTTGTCTGCTCTCGGACCTTGTTTTTCGCCCCTTGTCCTTTAATCCTGATCGAATCTGGTTTATCTCAACGTGGTTCTTTTCGGATAGTCTCCCTACAGTCACGTTCTTGTCTTCTAGTCCTAACAGGGATTGGACCAATGATTCTAAACCCGTGTTTCTACTGACCACTTATTCTAAACCCTGTACTGGTCGCTTATTCCAATCGTTCCTGCTCAGATCTGGTCAGTGGGCCTGGAGTGGTCCCCCAATCTTTTTTAATGGACCCCCTGTCCACTAATCTAATGCCCCCTGCAGATGAGCTCATATGGAAACAGGTGGGATTATTTGATAAAATAGACTCCCTGGAAAACAGGACCCCGACACTGTCCTCCAAGCCTCGTTCAACCTGTCTTACTGATCTCGATGAGTTCCTTGCAGGGATTGGCCCCCTTTCTCTGATTGAAACTCCCACCTAGAGAGCTCCACCTGCTTCTGACAGGTCCCTTCCTGTCTCCACTCCATTCCTTCCCCCCAACAGTCCTCCGGTTTCTTTTAAAATACCTCCCTCCACTCACCGAGCTGCCTCCTATGGACGCAAGGAGTGGAAAGCAAACAAAAAAATCAAGAGACTAGTGCTGGGTGATGGAGTGGGCCTAGAGGACCTCTGCAAGATGTCCATCTGTTCACTTGTTGGGCGTATTTCTTATAAAAGCTTGAGCCCATTATCGTTGGAGGACTGGATAAAGCTCAGGTGGCTTCCGATCCTTGGCTACTGCCCGGAAGTCCTGTATCTAAAAAAGGGATGGCTCTGCTTGTCCTGTAGATCTCCCAAAGACGCCTCACTGTTACTATCTTCCTTATGGGTCTTTGGAGGAAGCAGCCTCATGCTCAAACGCTGGCGTATGTCTTTCAACCCAGACACCGACTACTTCCAAAACAAACATATGTGGGTATTACTCCCGGGTCTTCCTCTCCACCTCTAGAACGAAGGAGCTATTAGAGCGATAGGAGACTCCCTGGGCAGATTCATAGCCTTTGACAATCATTCTCTCACCGGCTCTTTGAGGAGAATGGGAAGGGTGCTGGTCGAGATGGACATAACTGCTGGGCTGCCAGAAACTCTAGAGATTGATTGGCGAGGGAGGAAACTGCTTCAGAATCTGGATTATCTTAGACTCCCATTCCGATGCAACTGGTGCCGCAAGACTGGCCATCTTCGTCGAAACTGTCCTGGTAAGTCCTGGACCGAATACTCTGAAGATGTCGAACTGCATCTAAGTCCCCCTGCCTATATGACTAC
>JASDQU010685982.1:39948-50421 GCA_032191745.1 Picea mariana | reverse complement strand
GTGTTGTAGACATTCCATTGATAGGAGACTGATCGACCTGATTCAACATTCAATGCAACCATCAATTTCACCACTTAGTGGGGAGTTCGATGTTCCGAGCCTACTTCCCAACCGTCATCTAGCTTCAATCACATATGCGGACAAGATCACAGGACAACCTTCCCACTTTCCCAGTAGATATAAACATGATCGACCCTGTAACACCAATACTTTTTCTAGGATGTGACGGCCAATTCACGCAAGTATCGAACATATTTCTTGGTGGATATGTTGATCGAAAGGGAAAGGCACTCTACCTCCAACACATTCCACGACATATGGGTAAAAAGTTTGTTATGATGCCTCATTCAACAAGGCATATATTCAAAATGGAAAATCGACATTGGGATCTCTCTAACTGCACCATTTCGCTACCATATTCTAAGGATTATTTCCTCCATATCCTCCACCGAACTCATATCGTGGAACCCTCTTCCCTCCCATTTCCCCACGTTAAAAATACATGTTCTCCCCTCAATTACTTGGATAAATTCTCCACATCCCATTCCCAATATTTGTTTCTCGTCACCCCTAGTACTACTTCCCATCCTTCGTTGTGATCATGGCCCCATTTCCTGGACATCCCACGACATGTTCTTCCCCACCTATCCAATCTCCTCCCCTTCCCCCACGACAATTCTTTCACATCTTAATGCTATACAAAAAATTGTTAGTTAGAACCTCTACTCTATTCATTTACCTCTCTCCCACAGCTAACTATGGCCATGATTCATCCCCTTTGTTGATAAGGAGGGCCCCTACATCTAACCCATAACATGCTTCATTCCCTATGTCAATTCAGAAGGGCCTCATCTTTCATCATAAATCCACCTCCTCCACCCACACCTCTGGGGCTTGTACATATTCACACACCCATTTTTGGGGCCCCTTCTTTCACCTCATGCCATAGATCCAAATCCCTCCTCTATAATAACATCAAGGACTACTAGATTGAACTGATTTTCCTAAAATATATAAATAAGAAGAGAAGAATACTATCTCTATGTGGCACCTTAATTATCTTCAGTGCTCGGTGTTTGGTGGTGGGCCTTAAGAAAATCCCTTATTCCCCTCCATAGACACCAACGAAGGTTTTAGAGGGAGAATCTGACCATAAGCACTCCAATTCCACCTTTAACCACGCGACATGCATCAATCATTCATGAAGCTGAGTCGAGTTGCAACTACAGTCAACATTGATGATTTTATTTTACTCATGTCTAGTCATCAACCAAGATTTTTTTTCCAAACAATGATTTTCTCTTACTCCAACTATTCACTATAAAAACTTTAGTAGATGGATCGAGCATGAGCCAGATAATAGTGGTGGGGGCATGTTGGCACCCAAAGTTTTAGGTTCAATTTTGTGTGCGTGCACAAACTAAGTTGTGTTCTTATTCTATAGTTTTTGTGTGTACCTAAGGAAATGCATTAGGAATGACATAGAGTGTGCATCGGATTGAGTTTTTTCATTCACATGCCACGCTTAAAGACTTCCAAGTGCACGTTGGTCTGAGTTTTTTTAAGTACTCTGGTAAACAAGAAGATGTCTTCCAGAATCAAGAAAGGAATCATCGAGAAATATCCATGAAAGATTACTACCAACAACATATCAAGATGTGGGAAGCCATATTGTTTCAATATCTATTGGTGAAGTGTTAAAATTTTCATTTCTATTGATAAACATTGACTTCGTCAACATTTATTACCCAAATTGCTTATGTGATATTCAAATAGTCATTTATTCTATGAAGTACTAACCCATTGAAGTATAACTTGCATATATCAATTTGTTGTTTCATTGTTCCAAGTAGGTATATCTTTGGGGGTTTACTTTTAATTGGCCTTTGGCCGGACTATCTGCTTGGTGGTGACTTGTGAGGGGGAATCTACCTTTATTATATAATATTTTGCCTCTTCAAACCCCTAGGTCACCGGGGATGTCTCCCCTGGTCCTTACCACCCTAAATAGAAAGAACCTTACCATTGTGGTGACATTGGGTGGGATAGGTTCTTGTTACGCTAGTTTGACCTACAAGACTCAAGCCTTTTATCCTAACTACAAACTGCGTGATAACATTTTAGTGTCGTTGTTGGGGAACACTGAGTCAAACCTTCCTTAGACAACACTTTTCAGTAATCTTTGCCTCTAGAGTCTTATTCTTACAAGCTTACCTGGTGACTCCACTTAGGGTGTTTTCCCTTATCCTTTGATAGTTTCATGCAAATTATCTGGCGACTCCACTAATATTTTCCAGGGTGCCACCTTATTCTCAAATCTGTGATATTTCTGAGTTATGGGATCATGGCACACTGGGAAAAAATGTATTTGAGTATTGATTTCAGAAGTTTTCAACGATACCCAAATTACTTTGATACAAAATGGCTAAACAAATCTCCAACATTTTTGGGCCTCCCAACTCCTCACATCGTAAATGTTTTGGAGTATTTGAGCGAGATAGAGTTCGGAGGAGAGGATGCTCTTATAGAATTATTCTTACTCACTCTACCCTCCCACTTACAAGATTGGTTTAAGGGTTGTTGCAAAAATAGGGGTATATCATCTTTCATACACCTCATCAGTAGGTTTATAGACTTTACCAAGCCACATTGCCAAACATATGAAGATGTCCTTCAAAATCTCATGGTAGCCTTAGATGACAAAGGATTCACCACTGAGATTGTAGAAGATCTTAGGAAAGCGTATCATGATCAATACCAAGAATACTCTGATACAAAAGACGAGGTTTATAAAGAACTTTGCCAACCCCTTGAAGAGGAGCAAGATCTCTCCCATAATTCAATAGAATGCAGTGAAGATATAACTAGAGAAGTGAATTATGAGGATGAAGCACCAGTAACCACTCCTCCATCTGACGAAGCTCTCCAAGATTCTATTCCTCTTGCAAAAAATGAAGAGAATGAGGTAAGTTACTTTCCTTTCGAAATTTTTGATGATGCCTTATTCTATGACTCAAACAGTAAAGAAGAAATGGAGCCTTCAGACAAACTAGAAAATATAGAGGCAGGTCTTCCATTTGATGAAGACATCCAAGTACTTGAAGCTCCTGCATGGGAATAAGTGAGCAAGGTGAGTTACTTCCCTTTCCAAATTTTTAATGATTCTCTATCTTATGATGTGGAAAGTGAAGAAGTTATAAACCCTTCATGTTATGGTGAAAATGATGTCTTTGTTGATAATATTAATGAGTTCATACATGTCAGGAAACGTAAATGGGATGTGATTGGATATGATGGGGATCCCATTTATGACATTAGGGTCATTTTCAAAAGTTGCATTTTCCTGAACTTAATAAGAAATTTAGCATTTGGCAATAAGAACATGACATGATTATTCAGACACCCAAGGATGACTTGATACTATGCTCTCCTAATAATTTTCGATCATACCTTGAGGACTTTGATGATTGTTTTTCTGAGCACTTGGATTTATTCTATGAAGAAAATTATCAACCATCATTATGCTCAGATCTTGATAGAAATGAGGAAGTTACCTCCCTAAAGCAGGATACTTGTGATAAGATTTTCCACCTCCCTTTGATCACTTTACCTCGCTATGTCACTGAAGGTATCATTTGGAAACATGTCCCTTATCCCAAGTCTCCTGTAAGAAAAAACCTCATTCTGGATTTTTGGGGAAAGTTGAGTACCTCAAGAAGAAGCTTATTATCACAGTTTTCCATCCTTCCCTTGAGAAATGCTTAGTCGTCCTTTCAGTTTTTTCTAATCCCTTCTCGAGCCTTGAGTTGTGAAAACGCCCAAGGTAGCCAGCATTCAGATTCCTCAAGTCGGTCTTTTGAACCTTTGAATCTTCATGATCCATTTATGAGATGGATTGAGAACTCTCCTAAGGGGGTGTATTGGCATCATTTTATCCCTCCCACCCACCTCCATGAGTTAGACTTTGTGATCTCTGATGATATGATATATATTCTAACCCATGACATGTTTGTGCTTGATTTATCACTAATTTGGTTTATGATGAAGCACAAAGGCAGGTATTGTGGGACGTTGTTGGATGGGCTTCACTGGTTCTTTGACTACACCTAACATCCAGCCAACAGGTAAGTGCTTCGCTTTACATTTGAATTTATGATTGCATTATTCTAGTTTTGTTTTATAGACCTATGTATGCTGGGGTGGCATTACTGCCCCATTTTTGTTACTGATGCTTCTACTTGATATCAAGCAGGTCAACAGGTTATGCCAGAGATTCTGAGGTTCTCATGCGCTCTACGGTGAGCACATTTCCCCGAGTTGGAGCCAGATGTTATCCCCCACTTTCAGGGATAATGAGGATATCATGTAGCGAGGTCCACAGGTCCTAGACATGGAGTACCGAGAGTAGGATTGACTTCAGCATTGCCCTGGAGGGCCCACCTTTTCTCTCTTCCAACATCTTTATCTTGTCAGCAGCAGCAACCTTCACCACCATCTACTTGGTGTTGTGTCAGAGAGGGTTCTTGCTTCATGAGGTAATTAGTTTAGGTATCATGGTATGTGCCACTTTGATCATCAAAACCATTGAATGTATGCATCTGATTCCTTTTATTTCTAACAACTTCTTGGATCTTACACTTACCCACTTGACCATGTTTTGGGGATTGACAAGATGTCCTAGTAAGCTTGTGTCTGTTGGTTTTGGTTAGCCACTGGGGGTTGTCTCTGAAAAGCCATCGTCTGCTCCCTTCAAAGTTTCACTTTTCCATCTTGTTTCCCACTCACCTATCCCATTCGACTTGTCTAGGTACTGGGTTGACCTATTTCTAGGGTTGAACCTTATCTAGTGGGAAGAAGGGGCTAAAGTCCCAGAAGGTAAAAGCAATTTGGTAAAATATAAAAACCTAAGAATAAAACCTCGAAATGCTTCGCCCAGGTGTCCCCAAGAAAGCAATAAAAGGATTCTCAACAAGAAACAAGAGGGACCCTAAAAAATAATAAAACCAAACCTAACTAGAGGATAGGGGGTCTCATCACGAGCCAACCTATTAGGTCCATGGGTACCTAGCAGTATGAAATTGCCATTAGCTAGTTACCACGCCATGGTAGTGACCTTTGGTTGCATGGCCAAGGGAAAGGGGGTCTCATTACGAGCCAACCTTCTCATTTTTGTGAAAGTGCTTATGGGTAACGTTGTCACCGTTGGTCACCATGCCAGGGCAGTGTCCCTTGATTATCTCTTGAGAAAAAGAAAAAGAAAAAGCAATAAAAGATAAAATAACAAAAGAATAAAGGCATGAATGGGCTTGGAAAGAATTGCGTCCATGATAGGTACAACTCGCCTTCTATAAAGGCACCCACAGGTAAAATCTTGCACCCTTGGTCCTCGTTGCACCCACCTACTTGGACATCCCTTGACCACTTCATCCACTTACATGGCTTGGAAGAGGTCTCTTCCGGGAACTTCCCTTATTTAGTGGACACTAGCCCAATAGGATGCCTTTCCCTTTTTCTAGACTTGTATTGTAGGTTTTTGTAACGTCTTTGAGCTATTGATTGATCTATTAGGGGTTTTATGCATATGTTTATTAATATTGATGATGAAATTTGATTGACATTTCTATGATCCTTGTGACTAATGAGCCCATGGAGGGAGTAGCTTTTGATGTGCAGGACCATGCCCGATGGACAGGTACCATCTTGAACCGATACACATGGGGAGATGATCAGTTCGGACCTCCATGGGGCTGAAGAGCCCATCAGGTGGATGTCGAGACCCCATCAAAGGGGATATATAGGATAGAGATGGACCCAGAGGTTTCCACCAGAGGAGAAGAGGATGTTCCACCAGAGGCAACCCGAAAGATCTTGACCTAGGGGGAATGAACCTTTCTCAATGGAATGTTGGCCTTGGGAGGCCTAGTACATCGCCACCTTGACCATGACATCACCCAACATCATGAACGTTTTGGGAGGCAGACTAGGCAGTAGTGGCATGTGTGGCAGGTTGGAGAAGCCCAAGGAGGGCTAACATTTTTGCTCTAGGATGCCCCATCTGCCCTAAAAGGGGATAATGTCTCCCTTGGAGGGAATTTTACTTTCTTTTCAACTTGATTTAGGATTTAATTTGACAATTTAATGTAAAACAATATGATTTTGGTATTTTGGCCTTGTCGACCTTTTACATGACCTAAAAAGTAAAATTAGGTCATGATATTGTATAAATGGAGAATTTTCTCCTTCATTTTTTGATCATCACTCATTAACTCCATAGGGAGGTCTGAAATTTGTGCCCTCTCTTGGGTATTTGGCTGATTTAGTGAGGCGCACTTGTTGAAGGAAGACATTTTTGGCATATTTTGGCATTTCTCTTGAAGGAAGGTGTTACAACTAGGGTTTGCATGGTTATTTCTTGGAGAATTGTAAGTATTTTTCTGCAAAACTTCTTAAATGAATGGTTGTAGTTTAATTTCTTGCATGGTTTATGATTTTGCTAAATAAAACCCTAGGTGACAAGCACACAAGTAGGTCCTTGTCTCATGTCCCCTGATAGAGAAATTTTCATCCATTGATAGAGAAGAGAGAGCCTAGCTATAGCTACACCCTCTTTATCTCATCATTTATTGCTAGCCGTACTATCTAGAAGCCAAGAGAAGAGAGTCATCCTAAGACTAGGTCTACTACACTTAGGGTCATTTTTCTTTAGGGTCTGATGAGAAGGTCTTGTTGTAGAAACTCCTTGCCTCATCAAACCCTCTAGTTTTGGTTTTATGTTTCACTTCTTGGCTAGCCATTTTTCCAGTCAACCTAAGGAAGGAGGACAGAGCACGAGGCCTTTCCATAGAAACACTGGAGTGAGCCTCTCTCCCCTAGGGTTTTGATTTTGAGGCCTTGCCTTAGAAACACCTTAAAACTCTTCCCTCTAGTCCTTATCCATTTTGACCCTTATCTCCTTCAGCTCCTGCGTCATTCACTTTTGACTCCATTAAACCCTAAGGCACTGATCCTAAGACCTCATGCGTTGAAGTGGATTTGATCCAAACACTCTCAAAAATTTGAATTGAAACCCTAAATTCACTAACCCTAGGCTAGACTAACCTACTAATCCTAAGTGTTGTCGTCATCCTTAGCTATTTACATTATTGGTGCAGCAACATCTTGTTTTATGAGCAATTGAATGGTAATTTAGGCATAAATTGATTGAAGTGTTGATCTTTTTACTTTGAATGCCATATTGTTTCAATATCTATTGGTGAAGTGTTAAAATTTTCATTGCTATTGATAAACATTGACTTTGTCAACATTTATTACCCAAATTGCTTATGTGATATTCAGATAGTCATTTATTCTATGAAGTACTAACCCATTGAAGTATAACTTGCATATATCAGTTTGTTGTTTCATTGTTCCAGGCAAGTATATCTTTGGGGGTTTACTTTTAATTGGCCTTTCTCCAGACTATCTGCTTGGTGGTGACTTGTGAGGGGGAATCTACCTTTATTCTATAATCTTTTTCCTCTTCAAAACTCCAGGTCATCGGGGATGTCTCCCCTAGGCCTTACCACCCTAAATAGAAATAACCTTCCCATCATGGTGACATTGGGTGGGATAGGTTCTTGTTACGCCAGTTTGACCTACAAGACTCAAGCCTTTTATCCTAACTACAAACTGTGTGATAACATGACCAACTGGATGATGGATGCTATCTTTGGAGGAAAGATATGACACCTTGGACAATGACACGTATCCCTCTTCCAGCCCAATGACTTTCTTGTGAGCTCTTACGCCACTTTTCTAGGCTTGACATCTTGTTTTGGGGCTAGAGCATGTGGTGGTTGATGGAAAACTAGCACTTTTGGATGGGAGGACCCCTTGCATTGTGGAGGAGACACTTGGCTTGAGGAGACATGGCCTTTCTAGGCCTAGCGCTTTCTCCTACAACCCCCATGACTTCACCAAAGTGCCAAAATGTCACCCTTTAGGGTGTGATGTCATGTTTCTAGGGTTTCTTATGTGCTTTTTTAAAGTTAGATTCAAATTACTTTGTAATGGGGAAAAATAAAGGGGGAATGGCTCCCTTATTTTGTGGTTTACCCTAATCTATGTGGACAGACAGTTTTTAGAGTTTTTTGTATAAACAAGGATCAATTTTTTTTCATTTTATCATAACTCTCTCGCTTGAGAAAAGACATTCTTGGCTGAAATTTGCGCCCTTATTAGGATTTTTTTCTATATCACTCTTGAAATTGTTTTGGATGCTATCTATTGGTGGAAGAAGTAGTGTGCTACCCTCTTGGAGGATTGTCTTTATCATTTTGGTGGAAAATTCTTGGTAGATAATGGTTTTCCATGAATTCTATTGGAATTGGTAAGAAATTTTGTGCGTATTGTTAGTAATTTCTTCCTCTTTCATGTCTTTTCTTGTCTAAAACCATTGGAGGAGTATAATGGCATACACCCTTCACCAATTTCATCTTAATTGTTATTAGATAAGTCAATTTTCAAGGTTGCTAGGATGAGTTAAAGGGCTTACACCCTCCTAGATAAACCTTGTTGGATTCACATGCTCTAGGGAGTAAAAGGGATTACACCCCTAGAGAAGTAGTTGATCCAACTCTTACACCAAAGACTCCTTTACCCAATATACTAGGCACTAATCTAATTGCATTGGAGAAATAAATTTGTTGCGTCGGTAAACGTGATTTATCAAGATATTGCATTTGTCTAAGTTGGAATCAATTCTATATGTTTTAAGCTTGCTTAAGCCCTAAGGGAGTTTTATTTTTCCTTGTAATTTTCATTGATGTTAATAAATTAATGTTGCATCCATTAGGGATGCAAAAAACCTCACTTTTCAATCATTGAAATTGACTTCTAAACCTAGATTATTGTTCTACTGGTTATTGGCTATCTTTTTTACGGTTTACTTGTTGATTTTTATGGTTGGAAATTGATGTTTTAGAAATTGTTTGCTACATCCATAAGGATTCCCTAACATTTTTTTGATAACTTCATTTGGAAGCCTTATTTCACCATCAAAGTCTATTCTTAAGTATTGGAAAATTATCATCTTGTTTAGTGCTTCATTCTCCAATAAATATTTGATAAAATTTTGACGGTTAATTTTGTAGTAACTAACTCTTATCATTGTTGAAATATATTCTTGTTCACTGTTGTAATGTAGGACAACAATATCCACTTGCTTGTCGCTTTGAATATTAGGCTTGTATACTTGACTTTTCTCTTATCTTGGGAAAGTACAACTCTCTTCTACAGGTACTCAAGCCTCTGGCAACCATTTACCGTTACCAAGACTCGTTTCCAAGCCATATTCCACTTCTTAGATTGAACTATAGGGGATCACCTTCCATTACTCCAATTTCCATCTCATTCCCCCTAGGGTCACCCGAGATACCCCCCTTGTGTAGGATTTCTCCTTCACTAAAGTGAGAAGAGTACCTATGTAAGGTGACAGTAGGTAGGTATTCCCATAGATCTCGCCATCTTGAGGAATGGGTCAGGATTTTTGAACCTACGATTTGTGAGATAACATTTTGGCGTCTTTTCCAGGGAGGATTTTGAATCCCCTTCCGAGCCCTAATTACACTTTGGCAAGCTATCCCAAATCCTTTCCCTACTTTTCTCGACGACTCCACTTGAGGGAAGTTCTCTCTCCCCTTTTCTTTGATTAACTTTCTAGGTTCATATGGAGACTCCACAACCCAAGAACCCACCTTTCCTTGATTACCCCTTCCATCCTTTGATGAGCCTTGAGATCATCTAGAAAATCCATTGAGGTGTCATTTCATAAAATGGAATTATGGGACCATGGGGTGAACCCTTTCCCAGAGATTTTCATATCTCGAAGAAGACACTTTTATAGATGGAGAGAGAAAAGGTTGTTAATGAAGTCATTGAGAAACTAATGAATCTTGTAAAAATATTATCTCAAGAATCTACCGAAGAACAAGCCTTTGTAGATGAAAAGATGCTTCAAGAACAAATCTATGAATAAATTTACCAAGAATATCCCGATGAAGTTTCTCATGTTGAATATCTAGACGATACATTTGTATCCATGCTCCCACTTGATGAAGATGAAGTTTTCCTGCCTCACTTTCCTCTTGGAGTGATTAGCATCAAGGAAAAAGATTATCATGAGGTTTACCAACCCCTTGAAGAGGAGCAGGAATTATCCCATGAAGGCATGATTTGAGAAGTGATGTTGGAAGATTGGTTGTTGTCATTGACGTCAACCCTAGTCATGGGTTTTGGACCGCAAGATTGATGAAGGTATTTGGAAATGAAGGAAAATGTACATGCAGAAACAAAACCCATGGATGGATAGTATAAATCATATTGTTTCTAGTGGTAGGTTTCAGGTCACATGGATCTTCATGGTTGAAGAGAAATGATTTTTTGAATATGACAAAGTAAATTGAAGAAGGAAGTACATGTAGGCCCTGAAGATAA
>JASDQU010685982.1:21652-31789 GCA_032191745.1 Picea mariana | reverse complement strand
AAAGAACTGGAGTTGGAAGATGAGCTTTCCCAACTCCACATACTAGTTGATGTGATCGAAGCTCACCTTTGTCGATCACAAGATGAGAAAGACCAGGCCACAACGGCCTTGAAACAAGCCCAAGAAGAAATGGTAGAGAAATGTCGGGTTGCACAAAAGGAGACGGACCACGCAGTACCCACTGTGCCCCCTCCATCAGAAGAACCGGAGTTGGAAGATGAGCCTACCCAACTCCACATACTAGTTGATGCGATCAAAGATCACCTTCGTTGATCACAAGATGAGAAAGACCAAGCCACAGCGGCCTTGAAACAAGGCCAAGAAGAAATGGTAGAGAAACGTTGGGTTGCACAAAAGGAGACGGATGACCTTCAAACCAAGTTTGAAGAGGAGAAATCACAACTCCAGCAAGAAAAAGAGCAGTTGCTCGCATAACATATTGGATTCAAAGAAGCAGTCGACAGAGCACTTCGCTTTGTGACGGGATTAGAGCCAAAGGCAGAAGACCGAGTGGAGCATCAAGTAGCACATATCATGGAAGTTATCCAGCAAATTCAATAAATAATAGTAGACTTAGAGCTCTGAACAGTTCCCAACACTCTACAGGATGTGTGAGATCAAAGAGAAGCAACTGCTCGAAGCGCAGTTGAGAGAATCAAGGTCCTCACCATGGAATGTAAAAAGTTAAGTGATCGCAATGCCTAGACTTATGAGTGAATCACTGAGGATACTGAACTAAAGGAACTGGATTTACAGCTCCAAGAGGCAAAGAAGCAAGAAGAAACCGTACAAGCGCAGTTGAAGCCCCTGTCAGCCGTTGAGAGGATGAAGCGATCCCAAGAACAGCGCACTGCTCAACAGTAGGTCCACACCATTCAGAGCAAAGTCATGGAAGTGACTCAGAGGCTCTAACTAATATAGGATGAGGCTTTCCAACTATTCGCGGAGATTGAAGGTCGAGGAGAAGAACTAGAGCAAGTCATCACTGCAGCTGAACAACATTTAGAAGGACTTGTCAACGAAACAGTTATCCAAGAGTTCATTGAGTAGGAGTTCATGGTGCAGCAACAGGTCGAAGCAGCTCGAGGATTTTGAAGCAGAGCTACTCAGATCAGAGTGACTCGGGACAAGTCACAGGTAAGTGTTGGGAGTCTATTGGCCCTTGACCAAGTTTTGAGGATCCTTGGTCATGTTTGACCTATTTTTGGGACTTTGACAGGCTGTCGAAGGCAGAGCGCAAGTTGAAGTGGAAATCGTAGGTTCTCGGCCCCTTTTTAGGGTTTTTTGGGTTTATGTAACGAGTATGGGGATGTCGGCCCATGGGTCTACCCATGTTTAGGCCCTCTTTGTAATGTATAAATAGAAGTCTAGGCAATGTAATAAAGAGTCGGAGAAGAGGTTTTTGGTACTGTGCTAAGTGCAAGTGATGATTGTAAATGATTTGTGCATATTGTGTGGGATTTGCAAGGCTAAGTGCAAGTGATTGTAAGATACTGCGAAGAGGCTTTGTGTTGTAACTCAGGGAAGGAGGATCTAGCAGAGTGCGCGTAGATCTCCTGTCCTCTGTGGAGTAAGATATCATGGCTCTATGCATGTAGAAGATTGACAGAAAGAAATAAATAAGAAGAGTTGGTGGACGTAGCCCCAGGGTGGGGGTGAACCACATATATCCTGTGTTGTGGTTGCTTTGTACTTTATGGTTGTTCTCTTGTTTATGTGGTTAAATGCTCAGTGCACTGATATATGCTTAGAAGAATTTAATATGGTAGCTTAGTGTTGAAAAATGTAAATGAATGCTAGATCTGATCTATGTTGGTATACTTAGTGCTTGAATCTATTGGATCTGTGTGAATACTGCATTGATCTATTATTAGGGTTTATTTGTGTTGTAAGCTAAAGACGAATGTTGATGAACTATAACTGTTAAGTTCTCTATTAAGGTGTTACAATCATAGATATGTGTCCCAGCTAAGGTTGCAGACACTTGAGTCCTGCAACCACCCCTGCCTCTACCTCGGGTGAGACTTCATCTGCTTCCCAAGTGTTGTTGAAAGGGTCGGTAGTTAGGGTTTTGTTGGTGCATTGTTGTAAGCGTTGAACCCTAGGTCTGGCCCTGTGCCAATAGACATCAAGGGAAGTCTCCAGATAATGAATATAGAAGTCTTTCCTTGGGAAAGTTGTTTTTCATACATGGATCATCCAACTATTTGGAATCCCAATGATAACATGCGTACAGATTGGTCTCATCCATTCAAGCATGACTTGTTACAGTGTACTCATGATGATTTCTGGTCATACTTTGAGAATCCTTTTGGGAACTCATATTCTTTATGTGATGATCCACCATCATGCTCAAACCTTGACGAAGATAAGACCGTGGCCAACCCAAAACGATCAGAAACTCATGCTACCAAACAAAAGTATTTGAATATTGGGACTTTGGGCAGGGATTTGCAGATAAAGAAGCAACATATTTTGAGTGTGGAAAAATATTTTCTCTCTAGACCCGAGGTCATCCCTTACCTCATTTCCTCTTCACTAGGAAATCATCAGGCTTTATTTGGTTCTCTTATCTTCTCTCAACATTTAGGAAGCACTGATATTCTAAGTGAAGATGAAGGCCAACCATCATCTATACATGGTATCCCTCTTCAAATATGGATTGATCGAGCTTGTGTCTATCCTTTCAGGTAGGATTTACGAGATGATCAGACTTGTGGCTACTCTTTTAAGCAGGATTACCTCCCTCCCGCCCATCTCCATGAGTTTCAATTCATGATTGATTATATGTATATTTATGCTCATGATTATTATGTGCTTAAATTATCCTTGTTGTATTACATGATTAAGCATAGGGGGAGATACCTTGATGAAATGATGAATAGATGGTTGCATTGGTTGTACGACTTCACCTGACATTTCATGACCTGGCCGTAAGGGCCCCAGGGCCTAGGGTAAGTAGGTAGGTCATCTTTCTTTCTTGCATTTGCATCTTGATTGCTCATGGTAGTTTAGTTGCATTTCATTTTTTATTTTCATTTTCCTCTACTTTCATTATTGATTTACATATTTTACTTTCGTCATATTATTTCAAAAATGCCAAATTTTCTTTTCTATATTAGTTCTCAATTTTGTATTTTTTATTTTTTATTACATGGACAAAGGGTGAGTGAGCCACCCTAGATTTTATGGTTTTATCTTTCAGTGTAGGCACAAGTATGACCAAAATATGCTTGGGTTCTCATGTACTCTACGATGGGTATGTGTCCTCAAGTAGGAGCTAGTTGTTATCCCTAATTTCTAGGGATAACTAAGGAGATGATGCCTCGAGGCCCTCAGGTTGCAGACATGGAGTACCGAGAGACATGGGATTGTCAGTGCCCACATGCACAGACATAGAATCGTCTCACCACTACACATCCTCTGTAATATCCCCAAAAATAATTAATTATTAAAGTCTGTATGCACTTAGGAATTTTATTTCCATTTTTGGCAAATTCGTAGTTGGAAAATTATTGCCATTTATGGAAAATCCGAATTTGGAATCTGATTATTTGTAATTAATTATTGTGACTGTTGGAAAAATGTTTGATTTGCCCAACCAACTCTTTGACCATGACACATGTAAAAGACAAACATTTTTATATTAATTGTTGAAGGAAAGATGGAACAACTAGGTTGAAAACAGATAACCATGATTCCATGAGTGGAGAACATACTTGAGTTACCTCAGAGCTGAATTTTACAAGTAGAAAATGAGGAATTTGGCAACTAGTAGCCCCTGAAAATTGGGGATTTGTAAAGCTGTGAAAATTCCCAAAGAGGGAAAAAGACCTAGGCACAAGATGCTCATGATATATAGCATATGGGAGGAGGTAGAACGATGCTTAGTATACTGGAGAAAGGATATCATTTGTTTCTATGAACATTGTTTGGAGTGTGAGGCAAGGGAATTTCTTATCTGAAAAAGAACTATAGCGAAAGAGGATCATTGGAATTCACCCTTATGGACTCATGGTCATGCTAGGGGGTGAACAGAGCAAGTAGTTTGGTTGTTCTGTTCTACGGTTGGGTGGAACTTGGTTGTTCCATTTGTTGTCCCATCACTTTATTCAGATATGTACATCTACTTGTTCTCCTTATTGAATATTTTGTTGATTAATAGTTGATAGAATGAAATAGATTATAGGATAGTTCTTTACAGGTTGATTTTATTCATTGAGTAAAGATAAGAAATCTATTTGTGAAATTTTAATTGTCAATGAAGTTGAGTTATGAGTAGGTATATATGCATAGATAGCAATATATGTATATGTTGGACTAGGCATAAAGAATGTAAGAACTGTTGGTGGTATTCTGGAAAATTATAAGTAAATACAAGATGACTCTGTGTATTTCCATATACTCACATAGATGTATTTATGTACATAAATATACATGCAGTATACCATATCAGTTTATGTACAAGTACCATAGAATGAAGCTAAAGTAAATAACAATCCTTCCTTTTTTTTAAAGAGAAATTACCTTCTATATATGTGTGCGTGTGTGTGTGTGTGTGTGTGTGTGTGTGTGTGTGTGTGTGTGTGATGGTTCATATACAAACAAAGAATTCAATATTCCACATAACATTTGATATCATAGCTGTAAAATCGTGGAATCGTATTCAATATAGGTTTTCCCTTTCAATTTTTTTATTCCATTGACGAATTAAAATACAAGTAACCAGTTTATCTATGGAACCCTGGTTCAAAAGTGATCACAATAGAGTACCCTAGGGTGGAACCCTGTGCCACTAAATAAACAGAACCTAAGAAGTTAAATCAACGTCGAGATTTTGGAACTCGAATACCTTTCGAGTAAGGAGATATCGTGGACCCTTTTTGCTCGGAACGATTAAGCCCTACAAAGGGGTAAATTGAGAATTAGTAAACATTGTGACGAAAAATCAACGAAACTAAGTATTGAAGATAAATCGAGAATTAGTAAAAAGTGTTAAGAAAGAAATCAATGAAATTAAATATTGAATATTCAACACAAGGATAATACTTAGCTTGTGGTTGGCATGGGGAATTTCCCCATTGACATCGCTGAAGCGAACTGTCCATAGTTCGAAGGGGAGGAGTGGACCCAGAAATAACTGATGGGTACCCTCGCAAGGAAACAGGGGTCCCATCATTAGTTTGTATCCGAAAGAATTAATTGTATGCGTTGGAAGGTAAACAAACAAAGAAACATTGCCAAACATGTAATACATTTCATAACCAAAACGATAAAGTTCACTCAATATATTGCATGTCCCATAGAGGCGTTTATCACGCAATTGGATACTTCAATTACTATTTTTCCTTACGCTGAAGAAGTGCAAATAGACAAGCTCAAACACAAAATCCCAGAATAGGGAGCTTAGAGTAAATCCTTAATAAATTTAAATTCTGGAACGTTTACACACAGTGGAAGTTTTATGATTGTAATATTTTTCCTGTACAAATATGAGCAATGTAATTAGATTTAGAGTAACGAACCAATTACTAAAACTTTACTCAGTAGCAAGAAAACCTTACAACACCCACAAGAAAGGGTTTACAACTTTACATCTTATAATTCGAGGATGTAATGAATTCACAGTAAGTCTTAGATGTGTAACTTCTTCCAAGAGCCATTAGCTCGAGGACCTAATCCAGTTGCCTCTTTATGAACCCAGAAGACTCAAAACATAATAAAATAGGAATATTAACTATACGTCGTGCATCCTTGAAAACGAATTAAATCATAGTAAGATCTGAGATGTATACTCTTAGAATTAAGAGTCGGTAGTTAGGAAATTTAGACGGAGATACAGAACTGTGTTTACCTGTGAAAATGCTATATAAAAACTCAAAAGGAACGAAATCGTAAACATCCACATCGCAAAAAAAATGCGCATTACAAATAGAATCAAACCACTTCCTTACCGCAGGGGATGGTCTTGCAAATCGAAAGACCTAGATAGGGTATGAAGGGTATCTCACTTACTATCACACGGAATAAAATCTAGATTCACTATCTAGGATATAGATTTAAAAAATCCATGATTTTATACAGACATATAATGAAAAGGAAAAGTAAGTATACCAAATATGTAAAATCTCTGAAAGATTCAAGCCAAGAATTTAACCTCTATCGAGTTACATAGACATTGAATTATACAGTACGAGAAACTGAAGATACAGTAATTTCGGCTATAATTTTTAGAAAAACCAACTCATGCGCTCTTGGGCATTCTCGCTCCATTCGGGTTTTCATACATTCCAGGAATTCCTACGGGGTTTTCACAGAGGAGAAAACATCTATCGCAAGGTATAAGGACTTTATGACCTAATACAAAGATAAAGTTGAGCTATGACAAACCCTAAACATTTAAGGGTATTTGACAAACCGATAAAACTCTTTCTCAGACCCAAGGAAGTCAGAACCAATAGATCCAAGAGGAATAGATGGTGACAGTTGTGTACTATGACATTATAGAATCACATATAGTTCAAAATAAAGTAACCGAGAGTTTGCTTACCTTGTGCAGGGTAGTATCCTACCGGTAGACGCCTCTTATTTTTTTCTTCCTGCCCAAGCCAAGCCCAACGCCACAATTCTGGCCATGCTTAGAGAGTTGAATATTGCAGGGTTAGAACTGGATCATTTTTCACAAAAGTCACAGAACCAAAGGAGAAGAACGAAACAATATCCCTAGAAACCCTTCGTTGAGCAGAGTAATAGTGGTAGTTACGAAATGTACCTTTCCATGTGAACAGAGTGAGGTGGCAGGGATACGTTAGGCACGGTGGTCGAGTGATGGCTCAGGAAGGTACATTTACAGGACACCATAAATGTCTTAAGCAGGGTTCATTCAAGTCACGACTGTCATACCTTCAATAAACCTCTTATCAATTTTATGGTAGGGTGTGATTCTAGTCAGTTAGGGTTACAGCTAGGCCTTTTAGTCATGTCCTCCTCTTTTGGTTAAGGGTTTGTTCTTATAGTCTGATTCGTTAACACTTGTTCCAATGACTGTTATCATGGGGAGACGTCTAAACGAAAAGAAACGAAACCTCTTTTACCAACCATGTAGTAACAACAATTCTAAGTATTAACGCATGTACGTATAGGTGTTATGTTAGCAATAACTATGTAATAATAGAGACAGTCCACATGCGACCTATATACTAAACGATACTCTTATTCTAGAAATCATTTGTATATATTTATGTAATCCCTATAGTATGTCTTGTGGTATACTAGCACGAACATGGTGGAATTAGTAAAGTGGGGTGCATAGTGATTAAGTGTACTCATACAACAATGGATAAACACTAAGGTAAGTTCATGGATAGGTTATATGATAGCCATATTTCCTTGTAATGGGTACAAAACATGATATGGTATCATTTGTTGCAACTCCGGAGGTAATTTTAGTCTACATAACATTGTACTTGTGTCAAGAAAATGATAAGTGTAAGTTCTGGAAGATAAAATAAATAGCATAACTACTCTACATTTATAATTAAATAATGTTTTGAAACAAGTATTGACAGCGAAAGAAGTTTAATGACCCTAATAAAAAAAAAAAAATTGGAAAATTTGGGTTACATTACATATGGTATCAGAGAAAAGGTTACAACACTTGGACCTCAAAGCAGGGCCAGAATTTTTGTTTATTAGATGTTATTTTGTTTAATGAAAAACTAAAAAAAACGCTTACTGTTACAATAGGAAAAAAAAAATTGTTTTGTTGTGATAATGGAAGCACATAATGAAGAGGAAATCAGACTGTAGGAGAATCCTGATCAAGGACCTCCAAGAGAGCCTGGGAAGAACAGTGAACAAAGTTCAACCACCCAAGTTCTGGAAACCATGAGGAACCTTATCGTGGAACTGCAAGCTTTCAAGGCAGATAATGAGAAACTGAAAAATACACACGAAGACCAACAGGAAATAAAACAACCACAGGAAGGAAAAGGAAATAGGTGGACCACCTGGAGGGTGAATTTAAGAAAATCAAATCGTCCACCTTTGATGGAGAATCTAGGACAGGGGAAGAGGCTGAAGCATGGTTACTGGACATAAAAAATTATTTCTAGATTTATAACTATTCCAGTAACATGAAGGTCAGAATGGCCATTTATAACCCGAAAGGAAAGGTGAGTATATGGTTGTAGGACCTGAAGTTGGCCAAGGGATTAAAAGAAAAACATATGAAATGGTCAGATTTCAAGAAACAGTATTTATCAGAAATTTATTATGAGAGAAATACCAAAGAATTTTATGAGCTAAGACTCGGCCAGATGACCATGGACGACTTGATAAACAAATTTCTTGAATTATTAAGATTTATGTCATACATCAAGGAAGACAAAGTAAAACTCCAACGGTTCCTAAGCTATTTACCACAGTCCTATAAGGACAGAATTGAATTTGATAACCCCAACACCTTAAGAAATTTTTTTAGAAAGTCTCGGATGTGCTATGACTAGTACAAACAATGGTCTGGAATGAAAATATTTCCTTTGGAAATTCTTTGCTACATTCCGGAAAGGGGCTGGTTGGAAGCCCTAGTTCTTTCGCTTATTAATTCTGTCCAATTTCTTAATGCAGGAAATAATTTCCAAAGGAAATATTTTCATTCCAATAACCAGAACACCCAAGGGGGAGGTAGACCAATTAATCTGGGAACCAAGAAGTTTGGGGATAGCCTCGGGGAACCGTTAAAATGTTGGGAATGTGGAGAACCCCACTTAAGAAGGAACTGTCCACATTTAACTTCTGCAACAAGGACCATAGTTCACAACCTACAAGAGGAATCTACAGTAGGATATGTGGGCAGAAACATACACAAAATTAACACAGTTGTGGACAGCCAACAAGATGATCACCAATCCACTATAGTGGAAGTTGAAGGTAAAGTTAATCATAATCGTATTTCTATTTTAATTGATCCAGGAGCTACTCTGAGTTATGTTACTCCTGGTGTCGTTGATTCGAACAAGCTTAAGAAAGTAAAGCATACTAAATCTTGGCTAATACAGCTAGCAACAGGAACAAAAAGAAAAGTAACAGATTTCATTTCTGATTGTGAATTCAGTTTAGATGGCCAAAATGCAAATTTAAATCTAAATATATTACCATTGGGGTCATATGATATAATCATTGGAATGGACTAGTTAGAGAAACATAAAGTAATTTTGGATTTTTATGAAAAATCGCTCACTTATAGAGACGAAAACAACACAGATAGGACAGTTCAAGGCATCAGAAAACCAGTCTCAGTTAGGCAGATTTCAGCCACGCAGTTTAAGAAATGCATGAATAAAGGTTGTCAGATTTATGCTATTCAAGTGACAAATTTGTTAGAAATAGAAAATAAACCCGGCCTAGAAGACTTTACCATCCTACATGAATTTATAGATTTATTTGTGGATGAAATACCATAACTGCCTCCAAGAATAGAGATAGATTTCTCTATCGATCCACTGCCTAGATCAGCCCCCGATATCTAAGGCACCCTACAGGATGAGTTTACCCGAATTGACAGAACTAAAAATTCAACTACAAGAACTGTTGGACAAGGAATACATCAGACCAAGTGTCTCACCTTGGGGAGCACCAGTCCTTTTTGTTAAAAAGAAAGACAAAACTTTAAGATTATGTATTGATTATCGATAGTTAAACAAAATGATTGTTAAGAACAAATATCCCCTACCCATAATCAATGATTTGTTTGACCAAGTGGGAGGGGAAAAGATTTTTTCTAAGTTAGATTTAAGATCTGGTTATCACCAGGTCAGAATAAAGGACGAACACATAAGTAAAACAACGTTTAGAATGAGATATGGACATTATGAGTTTGTTGTTATTCTGTTTGGTCTCACCAACTCACCGACAACATTTATGTGTTTAATGAATAGCATATTCAGTCAGTATTTGGATAAGTTTGTTTTGGTATTTATTGACAACATTCTAGTGTATTCGAAAATGGAAGAAGAACACGAACATCTAAGATAGTATTGCAGACCCTAATAAAACACAATATGTATGCAAAATTTGACAAATGTGACTTCTACCAAAAGAGAATACAGTACTTAGGACATGTAATATTTGAAGAAG
>JASDQU010685982.1:7051-21573 GCA_032191745.1 Picea mariana | reverse complement strand
CATGGGAATTACCAGTTACTATCGCATATTTATAGAGGGATTCTCTAAGATTGCATACCCAATCACATCCCTGCAAAAAAAGGGGACCAAATTTATTTGGTCGCAGAAATGTCAGGATAGTTTTAATAAGTTAAAAGAAATGTTAACAACCGCACCTATTTTAAGGGTAGCAGACCCTGATAAAGACTTTACAGTCTGCGTGGATGCGAGCAAAGAGGGTTTAGGAGGTGTTCTAACTCAAGAAGGGCATGTTATTTGTTACAAGTCACAAAAACTAAAAGAGCATGAACGAAACTATGTCACACACGACTTGGAATTAGCAGCTGCAATTCATGTGTTAAAATTGTGGTGACACTATATAATGGGAAAAATAATTATGTTGCTAATCGATAACAGTGGTGTGAAATTCTTATTTAGTCAACCAGATCTTAACCCAAGGAAATCAAGATGGTTGGCCTTCTTGAGCGAATTCGATTTTGAAGTAAGACACATCAAGGGTAAGGAAAACAAAGTGGAAGATGCCTTAAGTAGAATAACTCATGGGTTGTTTGAAATAAGTATTAACAGGGCAGCAAGCAACATTGAACAAAGGAAAAAAACTACAAGTGGTAATGACAGAAAATACATCAAAACAATGGTAGATTTACAAACTAATGCATAAAATTTGAATAGAACAGATCTGAGTTTTGACAGAAATGGACTATTAAGATTCAAAAACAGGATGTACATACCAGATTCTATTCAATTAAAGCTAACAATTTTGGATGAAGTACATAAGAAGCCATATTCTAGTCATCCGAGATACCAGAAAATGGTAACAGCATTGAGGAAGTTGTTTCATTGGCCTAACATGAAAGGTGAGACAACAGAATACTTATCTAAGTGTTTAGATTGTCAACATGTGAAGGTTGAACATCAGCACCCAGCTGGCCTGTTACAGCCTCTACCTATACCAGAATGGAAGTGGGAGACTATCTCACTAGACTTTATCATAGGTTTGCCTAAAAATCAAAAGCGAAATGATTTGATTATGGTAGTGATTGATAAACTTAACAAGTCTGCACATTTTATTCCTGTGAAATCTACTTATAAAGTTATTAACATCACTGAAATATTTATGAAGGAAATTTTTAGATTGCATGGTATTCCTAAAATGGTGATTTCGGATAGAGATGTCAAATTTACATCGACATTTTGGAAATAATTGTTTGCAGGGTTGAATACTAACTTGAATTTCAACACAAGCTACCATCCACAAACAGATGGGAAAACTGAACGAACGAACCAGATTGTGGAAGATATGTTATGAATGTACGTAAGAATGAAACCAACTAAGTGGGAGGAATACCTACACTTAGTGGAATTTGCATACAATAACGGTTATCAAACATCGGCTAAGATGAGCCCTTCAAAGTATTATACGACAGAAAGTGTACAACTCCGATTAGCTAGAATGA
Source organism: Picea mariana (assembly GCA_032191745.1). Classification (NCBI taxonomy): domain Eukaryota; kingdom Viridiplantae; phylum Streptophyta; class Pinopsida; order Pinales; family Pinaceae; genus Picea; species Picea mariana. The sequence goes on along the minus strand of JASDQU010685982.1, from coordinate 20,116 downwards.
CCCAGTTGATAGACTCATGATGGGACCAGAAATACTCTAGGAAATGGAGAAAACAATAATAAAGGTACAACGGAATTTAAAAGAGGCACAGGACAGACAGAAAATCTACGCAGATTTGAAAAGAAGACACCAAGAATTTCAAGTTGGAGACCACGCGTATTTAAAAGTCAAAGCAAGACGAAGTTCATTAAAGCTAGGAAACTGTTCAAAGTTAGCGCCCAGGTTTTGTGGTCCCTTTAAGATCTTAGCTCGAATTGGACCCATGGCATACCAAATTGCACTCCCTGCAAATTTAAAAGTTCATAATGTATTTCATGTTTCTTTGTTGAAAAAGTATATTCATGATTCTACTCACATCATTGATTGGAACATGACACAGGTGGAATCAAAAGGTGAGTTCCAAGTGGAACCTCTGTGAATTTTGGATAGGAAAGAAACAGTACTACGAAACAGAGCCATCGCCCAGGTAAAAGTGCATTGGAAGCACGAGGAGGCCACTTGGGAATTGGAGGAAGATTTGTAGAAATATTATCCAACCCTGTTCTGAGAAAGGAATGAACACTGAGGATAGTGTTGTACTGAAGGTGGAGGGGATGTAATATCCCCAAAAATTATTAATTGTTAAAGTCTGTATGCAATTAGGAATTTTATTTCCATTTTTGGCAAATTCGTAGTTGGAAAATTATTTCCATTTATGGCAAATCCGAATTTGGAATCTGATTATTTGTAATTAATTATTCTGACTGTTGGGAAAAGGTTTGATTTGCCCAACCAAATCTTTGACCATGACACATGTAAGAGAAAAATATTTTTATATTAATTGCTGAAGGAAAAATGGAACAGCCGGGTTGAAAACAATTGACCATGATTCCATGAGTGGGTAACAGACTTGAGTTACCTCAAGGATGAATTTTACAAGTGGAAAATGAGGAATTTGGCCACTAGAAGCCCCTAAAAATCAGGGATTTGTAAAGCTGTGAAAATTCCCAAAGAGGGAAAAATACCTAGGCACAAGATGCTCATAATATACAACATATGGGAGGAGGCAGGACGTTTCTTGGACGTATGTTGGAGAAAGGATATCACTTGTTTCTATGAACATTGTTTGGAGTGTGAGGCAAGGGGATTTCTGATCTAAAAGAGGACTATATCGAAAGAGGATCATTGGAATTTTCCCTTAAGGACTCATGGTCAGGCTAGGGGGTGAACGGAGCAAGTAGTTTGGTTGTTCTGTTCTATGGTTGGGTGGAACTTGGTTGTTCCATTTGTTGTCCCAACATTTTATTTAGATATGTACATCTACTTGTTCTCCTTATTGAATATTTTTTTGATTAATAGCTCATAGAATGAAATGGATTATAGGATAATTCTTACAGGTTGTTTTTATTCATTGAGTAAATATAAGAAATCTATGTGGGAAATTTTAACTATTAATGAAGTTGAGTTACGAGTATGTATATATGCATAGATAGAAATATATGTATATGTTGGACTAGGCATAAAGAATGTAAGAATTGTTGGTCGTATTCTGGAAAATTATAAGTAAATACAAGATGATTGTGTGTATTTCCATATAATCACATAGATGTATTTATGTACATAAATATACATGCAGTATACCATATCAATTTATGTACAATTACCATAGAATGAAGATAAAGTAAATAACATCCCTCCTTTTTTTAAAAGAGAAATTACCTTGTGTGTGTGTGTGTGTGTGTGTGTGTGATGGTTCATATACAAACAAAGAATTCAATATTTCACATATCATTTGATACCATAGCTATAAAATCGTGGAATCGTATTCAATATAGGTTTTCTCTTTCAATCTGTTTATTCCATTGAAGAATTAAAATACAAGTAACCAGTTTATTTATGGAACCCTGGTTCAAAAGTGATCACAATAGAGTACCCTAGGGTGGAACCCTGTACCACTAAATAAACAGAACCTGAGAAGTTAAATCAACATCGAGATTTTGGAACTTGAATACCTTTCAAGTAAGGCGATCTTACAGACCCTTTTTGCTCGGAATGATTAAGCCCTTCAAGGGGGTAAACCGAGAATTAGTAAACAGTGTGACGAAAAATCAACAAAATTAAGTATTGAAGATAAATCGAGAATTAGTAAAAAGTGTTAAGAAATAAATCAATGAAATTAAATATTGAAGATTCAATACAGGGATAATACTTAGCTTGCACTTGGCATGGGGAATTTTCCCATCGGCGTCACTAAAGAAAACTTTCCATAGTCCGAAGGGGAGGAGTGGACCCAGAAATAACTGATGGGTACCCTCACAAGGAAATAGGGGTCCCATCATTAGTTTATAGCCGAAAGAATTAACTATATGTGCCAGAAGGTAAACAAGCAAAGAAACATTGCCAAACATGTAATACATTTCATAACCAGAACGATAAAGTTCACTCAGTATAGTGCATGTCCCACAAAGTCGTTTATCACCAAATTGGATACTTCAATTACTATTTTTCCTTACACTGAAGAAGTGAAAATATACAAGTTCAAACACAGAATTCCAGAACATGGAGGTTAGAGTAAATCCTTAATAAATTTAAATTCTGGAACATTTATACACAGTGGAATTTTTATGACTGTACTATTTTTCCTGTACAAATATGAGCAATGTAATTATATTTAGAGTAACGAACCAGTTACTAAAACTTTACTCAGTAGCGAGAAAACCTTACAGCACCCACAGGAAAGGGTTTACAACTTTACATTGTATAATTCAAGGATGTAATGAATTCATAGTAAGTCTCAGATGCGTAACTTCTTCCAAGAGTCGTTAGCTCGAGGACTCATTCCAGTTGCCTCTTTACGAACCCAGAAGACTCAACACATAATAAAACATGAATATTAACTATATGCCATGCATCCTTGAAAACGAATTAAATCATAGTAAGATCTGAGATGTATACTCTTAGAATTAAGAGTCGATAGTTATGAAATTCAGACAAAGATACAGAACTGTGTTTACCTACGAAAATGTTATATAAAAACTCAAAAGGAACGAAATCGTAAACATCCACATTGCAAGCAAAATGTGCATTACAGACAGAATGAAACCACTTCCTTACCGTAGGGGACGGTCTTGAAAATCGAAAGATCTAGATAGGGTATGAAGGGTATCTCACTTACCATCACATGGAAGAAAATCTAGATTCACTATCTAGGATATAGATTTAAAAAATCCACAATTTCATACAGACAAATAACGAAATGGACAAGGAAGTATACCAAATTTGTAAAATCTCTTAAAGATTCAAGCCAATAATTTAACCTCTATCGAGTTGCATATACATTCAATTATATAGTACGAGAAATTGAAGATACAGTAAGTTCAACTATAATTTTTATTAAAACCAACTCATGAGTTATTGGGCATTCTCCCTCCCTTCAGGTTTTAATACAGTCCAGGAGTTCCTATGGGTTTTTCGCAAAGGAGAAAACTTCTATCGCAGGGTATAAGGACTTTAGGACCTAATACAGAGAAATAAAGTTGAGCTACGGCAAACCCTAAACATTGAAAGGTATTCGAGAAACCAATAAGACTCTAACTCAGACCCAAGGAAGTCAAAACCAGTAGAGCCAAGAGGAATAGATGGTGACTGGTGCATACTACAACATTCTAGAATCACAGAGAGTTCAAAATAAAGTAATTGGGAGCTTTCTTACCTTGCGCATGGTAGTATCCTACTGGTAGACACCTCCTATTTTTTTCTTCTTGCCCAGGCCAAGCCCAACGCCATGATTTTGGCCATGATTACAGAGTTGAATATTGCAGGGTTAGCACTGGAGCGTTTTTTGCAAAAGTCACAGAACCAAAGGAGAAGAACGAAACAATATCCCTAGAAGCCCTTAGTTGAGCAGAGTAATAGTGGTAGTTACGAAATGTACCTTGCCATGTGAACAAAGTGAGGTGGCAGAGATACATTGGGCTTGGTGGTCGAGTGATGGCTCAGGAAGGTATGTTTACAAGACACCATAAATGTCTTAAGAAGGGTTCATTCAAGTCATGACTGTCATACCTTCAGCAAACCTCTTATAAATTTTATGGCAGGGTGTGATGCCAGTCAGTTAGGGTTACAACTATGCCTTTTAGTCACATCCTCCTCTTCTGGTTAAGGGTTTGTTCTTATAGTCTGATTCGTTATCACTTGTGCCAATGACTATTATCATGGGGAGACGTATAAACGACAAGAAACGAAACCGCTTTTACCAACCATGTAGTAACAACAATTCTAAGTATTAACGCATGTACGTACCGGTGTTATGTTAGCAATAACTATGTAATAATGGAGACAGTCTACATGCGAGCTATATACTAAACAATACTCTTATACTAGGAATTGTTTGTATATATTTATGTAATCCCTATAGTATGTCGTATACTAGCACGAACATGGTGGAAATACTAAAGTGGGGTGCATAGTGATTAAGTGTACTCATACAACAATGGATAAACACTAAGGTAGGTTCATGGATAGGCTATAGGATAGCCATATTTCCTTGTAATGGGTACAAAACATGATATGGTACCATTCATTGCAACTCCCGAGGTAATTTTATTCTACATAACCTTGTACCTGTGTCAAGAAAATGATAAGTGTAAGTTTCGGAAGATAAAAGAAATAGCAGAACTACTATGCATTTATAATTAAAGAATGTTTTGAAACAAGTATTGACGATGAAAGAAGTTTAATGACCCTAATAAAAATATATATATATTTGGTAAATTTGGGGTACATTACATCCTCGTTTCATCATGATGGTATTCACCACATCAGCTTGCTTCCAAAAGACAATGGTTCTTACTCCATGATGTACAAGTCAGGTATTGTGGTAAGTGTCACTTTAATATTTGAGGCATTTGAGTATGTTGCATTTAAAGTTGCTTTTAATTATAGAACATATGTTTGGAAATTATGCTTTTTTCCCTGTTTCACCTTGGTGGTTGACATTGCGCCCTAGTAAGTGGTCACCCTTAGGGATGGGTTTGCTACTATGAGGTCTCCATGATGAGTCATCATGCCATTCCCAATCATACTTCTCATTTTCTACACCTCATCCTTTCATATCCTTATCTTTTGGGATATTCAAGTGTAATTACCCGAGAAGGGTTTGTACCTCATTTCATGGGAAGAAGGGGTTGAAGGCCCAGAGGGAATGTAGTTGGAAAAAGATAAAATCCAAAACTATAGCCTTCCATATTCTCACCCAAAGAGGTCTTGAGAACAATGAAATGTTTCTCCTAAAAAATCAAATACCTACAAAAGAAAATACACATATATAAAAATGTCCCACTTGTTGAGGGATCTACACAAGTGCGTTACAATATTTTCTTTACCCCTATGGCACTCTGTGTACCTCTCCCTTCAAGTGACAATGTGGTAGTACCCCCCAAGATTTATGTTACCCATTGGAAATACCCAGTCGTTATGAACATTAATCAATTAATGGAAAATAAACAAACTTTGAAAAAGGATGCATTGAAAACGAAGGTGTGACACACCCTCTACAAAGGCACCCATAAATGAGACACTACAAACCCTTGTATGTCATGAACCTTGTTATCCATATTTTATGGGATAACTAAGGATATTTTTTCTCGAGGCCCTCATGTTTCATATATGGAGTACCAAGAGACTACATGACCAACAGTATCCACTTGCACATATGGAGACACTTCTCACCACCATAGAGGCCAAGATTTTCATATGGCATCCACCACACTAGTTGGATTCCTAGAGGCACTAGGCCTTGATCCATGAGGTACAAGTCAGGTATTATGGTGAGTTTCATTTCAATATTTGAGGAATTTTGAGTATGTTGTATCTTAGACTGCTTTAGATTTCATGAAATATGCTTAGACATTATTCCTTTTTCCCTATTTCACCTTGGTGGTTGACATTGTGCCCTAGTAAGTGGTCTTCCTCGGGAATGGATTTTCTACTAGGAACTCCCTTGAATAACCATTGTACCGTTCCCATCCATAATTACCACTTTCCATCACTAAAACCCCTCATTTCATTGTCTCTTGGGATTTTAGGGTGTATTGAACCAAGAAGGGGTTGTCCCTCATTCTATAGGAAGGAGGGACTAAAGGCCCGGAGGGATTATTGTTGGATAAGAAGATAAAAGCATATATATAAACCTTCCAAATGCTTCTCCTAGGGATTCCCTCAAAAATAAATGAAACTCTTCTCTGGAAGAAAATGGGGACCTACAAGTATTAAATAATAATGAATGCTTAGGGGGTTAGTTGGAGGATAGGAGGTCTCATCATGAGATAGCTTATGATGATCATGGGTATCTGGTGGCATGAAATTACCATCATCTGGACACCAAGCCAAGTTAGTGGCTCTTAGTTACACAACTGAGAGAAAGGGGATCTCATCACGAGCCAACCTTCTCATTTATGAAAGGTATTTGTCAGTGACATTGTCATTATCTAGACACTACGTCGGGATAGTTTCCTTCAACTCATCCTTTAAAACATGAAAGGAACAAATAATAGAAAGAGAATGGGCTTGGAAAAAATTCATTGCAAACGAAGGTTACACACACCCTCTACAAAGGCACCCATGAATGAGACACTGCAACCCCTTGTATGTCATGAACCCCATTCCCAACGAGTCTTGATCCTTAACCACTTCATATAATTTGCATGGTTTATATAGGGATCACTTGGAAACACTCCTTGACCTAGGGAAAGATCTACCCAATAGGACACCTCGTCAACTCTCCCATATCCAAGCTTGGAAAGTCGCATAATGTATTTGAGCACTTACTTGTTTGACTGGGTAATCTTTGATGCACATGCTTAGGTGGATAATTTATTTATTTTATTTATTCACCATGATATTATGACTTGAGATCCTTGGAGGGCATGCTTATTTGTCTTTGCAGGACCTAGTTGGTTGACAATTTTGGAGGAACAAGCCTAGCTCGGACTTCCATGGGACTTGATTCTCACAGGTTGGATGTCAAGGGCCTACATGCCAAATGAGAGAGGCATACCTTTGGAGTCCTAAAATATATTATGGATGACGTGACCTATCCCTTACATGCCAAATGTTTTTCCTAGGAGAGGAAAAATGTCACCTTTGGAGGCTTGACATCATCTAGAGGGGCTAGGGTTTGGTGGTGAAGACATGACTCATTGACACATGGATGTTTTGAGGAGAAGAAGGCCTTGACCATAAGGATATGGACTAGATGATTTACATGTGGCCTTTGGGGGCCTAAATATTCACCTCCAACACCAACGACTTGCTCCTAGTGTCAAAACGTCCCCTAAAGGGTGATGTCCTCTTATTTTAGGGTTTTCTTTTGTGTAAAAGTGAATTTAAAGATTAATTGTTTAATATTATTTGGTTTCAAGGGGTAAGATAAGGGTTTTAGACCCCTTGTATTATGTTTTACCCTTGCTAATGTGGAAAAACTATTTTAGTGACATTTTGTATAAATAGAGATCATAAGATCTCATTTCAAAACATAACTCTCCCATTATGAGAAGTATTGGACTGAAATTTTCACTACCCTTGAGTCTTTTTGCTATCTTGTGTTATGATATGGTTTCTCTTTGGTTGTGGATTTGATTATGATGATGTTCTAGCCTTGGAAGGATTTTCTTTTTCTTTTATGGTGGTTATCTTGGCATGTTATGGTCGATTTTATTGCTATTTGGATTGGTAAGATTTTTACTTGTTTCTATCATTTGTAATTCAAGCATTTTGGTTTATTTTTCTAAGGCTAGGTAGGGAGTATAAGTTTATACACCCCTACTTTATCTCCATCATATTTTTAAGCATAGAATTTATTGTTTGCAAGGGTATGTGGTGGTTGATGGACACTTGGAACTTTTGGATGGGAGGACCCCTTGCATTGTGGAGGAGACACTTGGCTTGGGGAAACATAGCCTTTGGAGGCCTAGTGCTTTCTCCTGCAACCCCAACGAATTCACCAAAGTGCCAAAATGTCACCCTTTAGGGTGTGACATCATGTTTCTAGGGTTTCTTATGTGCATTTTTAAAGGTAAGTTCAAATTACTTTGTAAAGGGGAAAAATGAAGGGGGAATGGATCCCTTATTTTGTAGTTTACCCTAATCTATGTGGACAAACACTTTTTAGGAGTTTTTGCATAAATAAGGATCAAATTATTTTCATTTTATCATAACTCTCTCATTTGAGAGAAGACATTCTTGGCTGAAATTTGTGCCCTTCTTGGGCATTTTCTCTATATCACTCTTGAAATTGTTTTGGATGCTATATATTGGCGAAATAAGTAGTGAGATACCCTCTTGGAGGCTTTTATTTAACATTTTGGTAGAATATTCTTGGTAGATAAGGGTTTTGCATGCTTTCTATCGGAATTGGTAAGAATTTTTTTGCATATTGTTCGTAATTTCTTCTTCTTTCATGGTTTTTATTTTCTAAAACCCTTGGGGGAGTATAAGGGCATACACACTCCACCAAGTTCATCTTAATTGTTATTGTATAAGTCAATTTTCAAGGTTTCTAGGAGGAGTAAAAGGGCTTACACCCTCTTAGATTTACCTTGTTGGATTCACTCGCTCTACAGAGTAAAAGGGATTACACCCCTAGAGAAGTATTTGATCCAACTCTTATGCCCAAGACTCCATTACCCAATAGACTAGGCACTAATCTAATTGCATTGGAGAAATCAATTCATTGCATTGGCACACATGATTTATCGAGATATTGCATTTGTCTAAGTTGGAATCAATTCTATATGTTTTGAGCTTGCTTAATCCCTAAGGGCATTTTATTTAGCCTTGTAATTGTCATTGTTGTGAAGAAATTAATGCTACGTGCATTAGGGCTTCAGAAAACCTCACTTTCTTACATCATTTAGTCACTTTTCAATCGTGGAAATTGACTTATAAACCTAGATTATTGTTCTACTGGTTATTGGCTATCTTTTTAACGGTTTACTTGTTGATTTTTATGGTTGGAACTTGCTGCTGAAATTTTTTGCTACATTCATAAGGATGCCCTAACATTTTTATGATAACTTCATTTGGCATCCCTATTTCACCGTCAAAGTCTATGCTTAAGTATTGGAAAATTATCAGCTTGTTTAATGCTTCATTCTCCAATAAATATTTGATAATTTTGACAGTTAATTTTGCAGTAACTAACTCTTATCATTGTTGAAATATATTATTGTTTACTATTGCAATATAGGAAAGCAAGCTCCACTTTCTTGTCCCTTTGAATATTGGGCTTGTATACTTGTCTTTTCTCTTGTCTCGGGCAGGTACAACTCTCTTTTGTAGGTAATCAAGCCTCTAGCAACCATTTACGATCACCAAGACTCGTTTCCAATCCATATTCCACTTCTTGGCTTGACCTATAAGGGCATCACCTTCCATTACTCCACTTTCCATCTCATTTCCTCCTAGGGTCACCCGGGATACCCCCCTGTGTAGGATTTCTCCTTCACTAAAGCAAGGGGAGTACCTATCTAAGGTGACAGTGGGTATGTATTCCCATAGTTCTCTCCATGTTGAGGATTGGTTTGGGCTTTTCCCAACCTACAATTTGTGCGATAACATGTCCCAAAGTCATACTTTGTTTATATGACCCTAAAAAGTATTATAGAGATAATTCCATTGAGATATGGTTCACCTAGTTATATTATAGGGTTGACAATCATTGAGTCTTAAAATAGTTGAACAAAGCCATGCTTTCTAAAAATAAAACCTTCCTTATTTACTATGAGTGTGGGTGACCAATAAAAGTATCAACAGAGGTTACTCTCTTTGATCACAAGCCCATTACCTTCTCACTCTCATGGAGTATAAATGAAACAAGGTTGCATCTAAAATGATACATGTTCAATGTCATCATTTTCAACACCCAACTTGTGTTTTGGCCATACTTTAGATATAGAACCTATTGCCTCACCCCTAGGTAGAATATGTATGGATAGACTAATGGAATGATTCAATAGCTCAAATCATGGCTTACCTTTGAGAGTTTCATTGGCATCTATAAGTTTCTTAATTCTCATAGAAAAAAGAGGTCAAGGAGGAATTCAAATAGGATTCTCATCATCTTTAAATAATTCTATTCAATTATATCCTTAAAATCACAAGTGACCAAAATCAAATAGTTCATCGTATTTAAATAATTCTATTCAATTATATCCTTAAAATCACAAGTGACCAAAATCAAGTAGTTTTTGAAAGTGGATGAAGTTCACCAATATTGGGGATCAACCCACAAAATATTATTTCAAAAAATTGGCCATTCAAAAATCCTCCATCTACTCAAAATGGCTTCTATAAGGGTTACTAAATCTGAGGACATCTAGCAATAATTTTCCATACACTATCGTATTGTTTTCAATTGCTAAGGTATGATTTGTGAACATAATCTTCCCACATGCATGTGCATTGAACTCATCGTTGATGGCAATGGTCGAAGATAAGTCCCTAAGAATAGATAGGTTTCCATTTGAATTCTTCAAATCCACCTGGGATTGTGTTGGACCTAACCTTCTCTATGCTTATAATTAATTTGTGGGAAAAAATATTAGCGCCATAATTAACCAAGGATTTAACAAGTTTATCCCTAAAGTTGAGGACCTATAGCTCATTACTAGTTGGGGCCAATTACCCTATTCAATCACCCTACAAAATCTTGTCTAAATCCCTATCTCGATCACTAGTACATTTGGCATGATTTTCAACAATGTTCTGACGCCCTTTTGACGAAAGAACGTCTATAGTCCGACGAATCCAATTCCATCGGTTCATCAAAGAACTTTCGTCGTCCTATCAACAACACTATCCATTTTTCAAACGTTCAATGTATAAAAATTCAATGTGGTAGTTATGGAGAGATTTAATCAAGTAGACTTTCGTCGAAAAGGAGCATCGCAACAACGATGAGAATATATAGTTATCATTCACTCGATGCAAGAGGCTACCACGTGGAAAAATTTGGAATATTTAAAAAATTGAGCAATCATCACAATACTGAAAACACTAGATGTTAGTGAGACTATAGCACATGTAAATACAGTAAAAAATCTGAAGTGCACGCCATATAAATTGTGACCTTATGGTGATTCGCCTCTATTGGAGTCATGATGCTCGAGAGGGCACAGTTTGTCGGTGGTCCAACAATATGGTGTGCTAAATATATCGGAGTAGGAATTCTAGGATGGGAAAAGTATGTCAGAGAGGTGATGCTAGGGAAAGAAAAGTATGTCAAATACGTGAGGCTAGGGTAGGAAAATTACATCGGAGTGCAGACGCTACATCGTTCAACATTCGTCGGGATTGCAACGGTCGGGCGGGAACATTTTGTAGGAAGACCAACATATAGTCGATTATGTGCATGGGTGTTGGAGGTCGAATAGCAAGATAATAAATTAAAAAAAAAAAAAAAATCGAACTGATGTTGTACACTAAAATCCATGCTTACGATGCAAATGATGCAATTGAACACAGGGAGCATGTAGATGTCTTAGATTAAGAATTCGAAGAGTTTGAGACAAATGTAGATGACAATGTTCTAGATATATGATGATATAGACAATTAGGAATAGGGTTTATGTTGTTTCATAAAACCCTAATTCAATATTTTTATAGCCTCCACATCTAATTAGAACTACATGTTTTGCTTTTAAACTGTAATTTCTTCCCTAGTGTAGAAATGCACGTCAAGCTTCACAAAAATGCACACCTAGGTATTAACACACCTGAAATTTGAGTGATTCAAGTTTCTAAGGGTGTCTTAGATAATTTTACACTTGTATACATATTTATATTTTCAATTGCAAACATAAAAGTAGTTGTTGTGTAAAAGAGGAAAAGTCTACCTTGTAAATTGAGAGACCAAAACAGTAGAAAGTGACCTAATGGAAATGCACACCCATGCTTTTATATAGATCCAAATTTAGTGATCTAAGTTTTTGCGGCTAAGTTAATAACATTTTGAATCTATATATATCATCTGGAGTGCATTTTAAAATGACTAAGGACTTCTACCTTGAACCAATATTCAAGACCTTTTGTAAAATGGAGGGTAAAACCATCTTACTATAAAATGCACGCCTAAGACTCATATGACATCCAAATTGAGTGATTCAAATTATGGAGTTTGTATTTTATCATTTTACATCTATTCATAATTTAGTTGTGCATTTTAAAACTGAAAACCCTCTGTTGTGCATAAAGGCTAAAATATACCTTGTAAATGAAAAAAAATGCATAAAGGAAAAAATGCATGAAAATAAGGCATGATGAAAAATGCACGCCCTAGGAAGAAAAATCAGTATCGTGTTGGTAATTTACAAGTTACATGACTGTGTATTTGTTGCAAACCCTGAACACTATCTACTAGGGTGATTTGTACCCAGAATTTAGTATAGGGTTGAGATATACATGAATATTTGGAAAATGTCAACACACACTGACTAAAATCGAAAAATGAGTACTAAATACATGTCTCCATGAGCTAAATGAGGCAAGAGATTGTACAACCACATCACACATAGGCTATTTGTTAGTTGTATTTCCATTGCAAAGACCTGCAAAAATCATCAGAGAATAAAGGTTTATATGAATGAATAATAATTAAATAAACAAACAAACATGTCAACATGTACGAGACTCTAGAAACACTAAACTGAATACATGAATGAGAAAAATACATGTTTTGATTTTAAACTGTAATTTCTACCTTTGTACAAAATGCAGGACTAGTTCTTAACACACCTGCAATTTGAGTGATTCAATTTTTCGAGGGTATCTTAGATCATTGTAAACCTATATACATATTTAGATTTTCATTTGTAAACATAAAAGTGGTTGTTGTGTAAAAGAGGAAAAATATACCTTGTAAATTGAGAGACCAAAACAATAGAAAGTGACCGAATGGAAATGCATTCTCATGCTTCTATATAGCTCCAATTTTAGTGATCTAAGTTTTGAGGTGAATTTAATAAAATTCTCTCTCTCTCTCTCTCTCTCTCTCTCTCTCTCTCTCTCTCTCTCTCTCTCTCTCTCTCT
>JASDQU010685981.1:8253-26534 GCA_032191745.1 Picea mariana | reverse complement strand
ATAATTTAGTTAATATATTTTTAAATTCATATCAACCTTTATTATCTTAAAAAAAACAACTCCTTTATTTATCAAAAATGTTAAACATAAGGTAATAATTTAATTAATAGATTTTTAAATTTATTTACTTTATGTCAACCTTTCTCCTCTTTCAAAAAGTTTGTTCTTTATGGAGAAATGTCAAAAGTAAAGTGATAATTTTGTCAATATAATTTTAAATTTACCAAGTTTGGGTTCAATATAGCATAATAAACTAAAAGGTATATCTTTGTTTTAAAATTTTGTAACAAAATCAATTTATATATATTATAAGAAAAACATTAATTAGTGGTGGAGGTTTTAATAAAATTAATTTTCTTTGTTTTATTTTTATTGACATTAGATAGGCGAAAGTTTAAGCATATGTTTTTTTGTCAATGCACCCAAACCATTACAAAGCAGTAGTGCATTTTAATATCACTCATACCAATGCTCCATGACCACAAGCGCATTGGGGCAACAACATGTCAAAATGACATCAATGCTCCACTTTGGTCAAGGTGCACCAATGCTCCACATTGGTCTAGATGCATCGATATAGACTGATGCACATTGGGGTGCCAACAACCCAAAAATACATGTGTGCCCCACTTTGTTCTAGGAACACTAGTGGTCTATATTGGTCTAGGGGCACTTGTGCACCACGACCCGAATGCTCCTTTTAACTATGAAACATGGGTACTTCTCTTTGGTATGGAAGCATGGATGCATCTATTTTGTACATTGGAAGCACTGGTGTTCATAATACAACGAAACATGTGAAAATAATTCCTATTTCTTTTAACTTATTAAAAGTGGTGGAAAAATCTTAAGACGACTCATAAGAAGAGAAAAAATTATGGGTTTGTTTCATTTCTTATTTCACATGAGAGAAGAGAAAAAGGAGAAGGTTTTACTTGAAAATGACATACAAATAACCACAAATGCAAAGACAATGAATATTGCATTCAAGTAACTCTTCCTTCAATCACTGTTATTTTATTTCTTCCCATTATTGATTGTATTTTCGTTATTTTCCATTTCTGGCTATTATTCCTAATTTCTTAGTTGGTTTTGGTATTTTTTTTGTTGATTTGAGGGTTTTGAATCTATTTTATAGGTTAATGATGGGTTTGTTTTAGGGTTTTACATCAATGGATATGGCTAGAAAATGATGAACAAATTTGAGGAAGAGAGGAGTTTATTTTTGTGCGACATGGGTGCATAACCATAGTGGTTTTCATCTCCATTTATTTGTAGGTTCACCGAGTTTCTCTATGTAGTATAGTGTTCTTCCCTAATGATCTTGGAACATTAGTGCTCCTCTTAGGTATGGAAGCACCAATGCTTTTTTTTTTATATGGAAGCATCATTTCTCCTCTTTGGTACAACGGAAGCACAATGCCCCTAATACACATAAGCACGAAACAATAATTCATATTTTTAAAATCTTATTAAAAAATGTGAGAAAAACTACAATGCAGTCATAAAAAGAGAAAAAATGAGGGTTTATTTCATTTCGACATTTCACATGATAGAAGAGGAAGATGAGATATTTCTACAAGAGGATGAAATACAAATAGCCATGAATACAAGAAAAGACAAAATATATTGCAATAGGGTAATCATTTTTCTCCTTCTTCATTATTTCTTTTGGCCCCATAATTGATTTTATTTATATTATTATATATTTCTTACAATTGTTTCTAATTTTTATATTTCTCTGAATTTTTTATATTTCTTTGAATTTGTTTTATATACAACCCCTTCTTGGGTCATCACACTCGAAAATCCCAAAAGGTAAGGAGATGAGAGGATGAAGTGTGGAAAGTGACAAGTATGATCGGGAATGGCACGATGACTTGTCAAGAGGACCTCCCAGTAGAAAAACTATCCCAAGGGTGACCAACTTACTAGGGCGCAATTTCAACCACTAAAGTGAAACAAGGCAAAGAGCATAATGTCCAAGAAGATATTACATAATCAAAAACAGTAATAGATGTAAAAAAATCAAATGCCTCAAATATTGAAATGACACTCACCATAATACCTGGATTATACCTCATGTAGCAATAACCAATGTCTTTCAGAAGCCAATTGATGTGGTGGATACCGTCGTGATGAACCTGGAGTTGTGGTGGTGAGGCGGGTCTTTGTCTGTGCAAGTGGACACTGTTGGTCAAGCTGTCTCTCATTACTCCATGTCTGCAACTTGAGGGCCTCAAGATATCCTCTCCTTAGCTATCCCTAGGAGTTGGGGATAACATATGTTTCCTACTTGGGGACATGTACTCGTCGTAGAGTGCATGAGAACCACAACATCTCTTGGTGGACCTGTTCATACACACATTGAAACAACAAACTATAAAATACAAGGTGGTTCTATCACCCTTCATCCATATATATCAAAATTCAAAAATGATAAATCAACAACCAATCTAGAAAAGAAAATTTTTTATTTTTTTAAATATATGATAAAAAGAAACTTGTAAATCAATATTGCAAGTAGGGAAAAATGAAAATAAAATGAAACTAAACTATATGAGCAATCAATATGCAAATGCAAGGAAATCAAGATGACTTACCTACTTACTTGGGGCCCTAGGGCCCTAAATATCAAGTGATGGGTGATGTCAGGTGAAGTCATACAAGTAGTACAACTATCTATTCATCATTTCATCAAGGTATATCCCCCTATGCTTGATCATGCAATAAAACAAAGATAAGTCCATCATGTAATAATCATGATCATAAATAGACATGTAATCAATCATGAAATGAAACTCATGGACATGGGTGGTAGAAAGGAAATCCTGCTGGAGAAAATGGCCACAAGCCTAATCAATCCATCTCTGAAGAGGGCTACCTTGTAAGGATGATGGCTTGTCTTCATCCTAATTTAGCACACCATTGCTTCCCAAATATTGAGAAGAGATAAGAGATCCCAAGAAATCCTGATGATTCCTTAGAGAAGAAGAAAAGAGGTAAGGGATTGTCTCATTTATGGAGAAATAAATACATTGCCTCTTCATTCACGAATCATTGGAAAAATATTCAAGATGAAAATACTTTCTCTTTGTAGATTGAGCTTTGGACTACTCTAGGCTGGCTATGACATGGTATCCATCAAGATCTGAGCACGAAGGTGGTTGGAAATATTCATGAGTATGTTGTGATGAATCACCTTGGAAAAAATCTATGATCATATCATTACCAGGATGCCAAGCATCTGAATCATATGTGCATGAAGACCAGTCCTTTGAAGACGGAAATTCAAACCCTTTTGTTTGAGAACTACCTTTAACATCGTAGATGAGATCTTTATCAAAAGTGAAACAAAACACATCCCATCTATGCCTCCTGACATGTATGAAATCATTAATTTGTGTTGACCAATCATGTCGGATGGTTCCTCCATGAGATTATCTTCATCAAGCAAGAAAATGGACACTGATGTCACATCAAGGTCTTTATCATCGAGATCTGTTAGCGGGAAAATCCCCCTATAACTATACCAGGGTTTAAAGTATAGATAGAGAAAATGACTCCCTAAAATTCAATCTAGTTTCTACACTACCCCAAACATACCAAAATAGATGAACAGAAAGTAGTGGAAGAGAAGATCAGTAACCGTACCTTTTATCCAACATTTGGTGATGATCTCTTCAAGCTTTGTAGCTCCCAAGGCTGCAAGTCTCCTCCCAAAGCTGACCTGCATCAAAAATTATGCAAACAAGGCTACACACATGTTATTTCTATTCATAAATTAGGGTTAGATATCAATTGTTATGTGTAAATCAAAGAAAAGACATAAAACATCATCATTTGGGACAGAGAAAAGAGATTATTTTATTGATTAATCAAATATTGAAGCTTACAATCCTTGTGTAATGTCCCCACTTTGGGACATCATTGCATTTCAGGGTGTTATAATGACCAGAGCAACCAGATGGATGTTATAGCGAGTACAATGACTATTGAGGGATATTTTGGGACCCGGATTGCATCGCTCATCATATTTCATCATTGTGATCCATTCCGAACAGATTGGCTTTGGTTTCGTTGTATTCCGACGATTTCCATGATTTTGAGTATTTTGAGTTATAGGTTAATTAAATTCAATGAAGAGGTCATTTTGGGCACAATACTTGGAGGAACCTCTCAGTGTAATAGCTCATTGGAATCGGTAGGAACAACACTACATGATAGGATGACGAAAGGTGACTTTCAGTGGCCTGGGAAGCCACAAGGAGAGATAAGGTGTTTTTTAGAGGAAAAGAGTTAATTAATTAATTAATTAATTAATAATTAATAAAATGAAAGTCACTTCGGAAGGACAAGGTGAGAAGGAAGTATAAAGGAGAGGCAAGGGCCTCTATTCTCTCATTTATGTATGATTTTCATTTTGATATCTGGCTTCTAGCTAGTGATCCCATGCCTTGGGGGTTTTGAGGGTTTTGACTAAACAAACCCTAGAGGACGATTCAGTGGTGAAATATTCCACCTAGCTTGTCCCAATATTGGTATTGGGGATGCAATACTCCCCCACACCATTCTATTTCAGATTTACTCAGTTGCAAGAGATTTCTACACCAGTTACAGGTACAAGAAGAGAGAGGGCGCACCATTGGGGGTTTCCAGCAAGGCGGGCACACCATTGATTGAAGGAAGGTTCTATATAGCCAAGAATAGGGGATTTTGGAGATTTGAGTACCTGGGTTCTTCTTGCAGGGTCTTCACCATCTTTTCTAGTGCTTTTTGGGAGAGTTATATGGTTTGGATGATTTCCTAGAGCATTGGGACAAATTAGAGAGAAGGAGGGCATTTTTTAGATTCATATCTATTCAATTTGGAGGGGTTATACCTCATATCTAACCTGGAGACTCCACCTAGTGACTTGTCATGTTCCGATCTATCTTTCTAGCAAGTTTCAGGGCATTTGGGGGCCTTCTTCATCTGGGCCAAAATTGTAGGGTTGGACAGTTTTCAGGAGGGCGCAGTTTTATTGGAGGATTCAACATTTGGAGGAGTTATCCATAGCATTTTGGCCTGAGACTTCAGGAGGGGGATCCTATCTCCCTGATATATCATTCTGTCAAGTTTGGACTCATTTGGAGGCTTCCTTTAGTTGGGATGAATTATTGAGGTTTTCAATCTTCTACTAGAGTGTGACCTTTCCAGTTGGGGGTTTGGTACTTCATACGACCCATATCTCTTCTTGTATTAAGTCTTCATTGTGTATTCATCCTTTGGAGTCTTTCATCTTCTTCCCGGGAGCATTTTGTAGAAGCTCTTATTATGTTTATTGGATCCATCTGTTGATCATTCCAGATCGGCCTCACTCTTGTATCAGGTTCTTGCTCATTATATTAATAAAGGTCAGATCTTTGTTATTTGCTCCATATCTGGTGTATATTGTATTTCCATTGATTATATCTTCATATCTATGTGTGATAAATGAATATAAACCCTAAGGCCAAATTAAAGAAGTCAATCTACAAGAACACACCCAAACATAAGTAAATCAACAAAGTGTTTGATGAAATGCCACAACCGGAAACAATTTAAAAATCACGCAAAAATGCAATGTTCTTGGCCTCTTGGCTTGGGAAAATTACACCTTGCAGGTCGACGCTCTGCGAACCTGGTTCAGGGTCCTATTAACAATGCTCCAAGTTCACCTTCAATAAGCCTCTTCTCACAATCTATTGATCACCTCAAAGGAAGGGGATGGATTGTATGGAAGAAAAGGGGCTAGAGGGGGAATGTTGAGGCAATAACTCACAAAAGGTTGCAAATGCTTGGGCAAGGAAAGGAAGGGAAATTGGGCATAGTTTCACCATTCTAATTCTTGGTTGTGGAATGAGACCCCAAGACCTCCTTTTATATGAAAAAAATATGGTTATTCGGTTGGGGGACGGGCTATATCAGATGAATTGGTTGGGAAACCTCCAATAGTCCTTAAATTCCACCGAGTTCCTTACACCTTTTAAAATTTTCAAACTTTTGGAGGTATATGCGGGTTTTTTAGTGTGCAACAAGCGTATTAACGTGGGTTTTCTAGCATGAAGCAAGCGTATGTATGTGGGAAATAATGCAGTAGGGCGCATACATGCTCTAAAAATTGGTTTTTTAAATAGAGTTCCTCGGCAGTGATTTGGAAGATTATGCAAGTAGGAGGGTCAATGCCATGTATGCATGAGTACGACATTTTAGGGATATAACAAATTCTCCCTAATGTATGAGGTTAGAAGAGAAACTGATGACCGAAATACATTACAATATCTTCACCAATGAGAATGCACAAAATCAAGTGTGCTCTGGACCAGAGTTCAGGAGGTGCCATTTGAAAAACAACAATTGTCTCTCTGAGGCGGGCATACCCATGCTCGAGATGAACTAAATCATGGCTTCCAATCAAATACTCTGCAGATCCATGTCATATAACTATATAAAGTGTATCAGCGAGAAATACACACTGGATCTACATCTAAAAACCAGTCGAAGATATACAAGTACAGTATGCATCTTTAAGAAGCTAGTGACGCATGTGGCTGGAGATGAAGTCTTCATAGCTCGAGAAACAACTTCAATATCTTCAAAAATCAGGTAGGAGTACAATGGGAGTGTAAGACTCACGACTCTGAGGTCTTTGACAATCCGTCGGGAAAAGACATGAGAATCTCAATGATCAGGCAGAGAACTTCGTCGATTTTGAATCTCGATTTGACTGGACTCTTGGGATGGAAAAATCATGAAAGCCAACACACAAACCCTATAAAGGTCGACTTAGGTGGGGTAAAACTTCCCTTGGACAAAATCGCTAAAGATAATCAGACTCAGGAAGCATGACATTGACATAATTTTGTGATATAGGAGGCAACACAAACTCTCCATATGTTTGGAAGAGTAACCAAATGGAGGAGGACACAACTTTATGTAGCGAGGACAACTTCCTAAGGTCATACTAGATCCCAATGATTGACGAACAAACGAAAGAATGTGCTTTGTCCAAGGGAAACTATATTTGTTGCCGAAAAAAGAATGTATATTTCTTGTCCCCTCTTTTTGGAATATTTGATTTTTTTGTCTTTTTCAATTTTTAAAGAGCTTGAAAAAGAATAAAATAATGCTATGTTACAAAGGAGGAATGAGTTTCGTGATCAAACAAACTAGTTCCAAGCACATTGAACATACTAATGCTCAGGGAAAGGAGACATGTGTAGGACAAGGACACTCGGGAAAATTCCTCCATGGGTCAAGGTGTCAAGTCGCAGAGGCAAAAAGTGTTGCAAGGATTGCATATAAGGAATTCTTTAAAGGTTATGTTGAGAGCAACATGGAGCTGGTATTAGGCCAACGACACAAAGATGAGACCCGCAATGTGATTAAGCATGACACAGTGAGACCCCTTCTATGTAAATTTTTACGAGCCCATAGAAGGTAAGCTCGATAGTTTTTTCATGTTTAGAGAGTCTGAAAAAATGTAAAAAGAGGACTCCAAAGAGTACCTTTTTTCGTAGTTAGTCTAAGTGGTTCGAAAAAGGGATAAACTTGCACCGAAGAGACGTATTTTCAAAACCATTTTAATGAGTGTGACAAAGAAAAGATCACTCAACAATCTTTTCAATTTTAAGGAGTCTGAAAAGAGCTTAACTATGGACTCACAACCTTCTTTTGAGTTTAGTCTCCTTAGCCCGAAAAAGTGTAAAAGTAACTAAGGAGAACTCTCCCGGCGAGACGAATCTCCCGAGGCGTACCTTTTTTCGCTATAATCTAATAGCTGGAAAAAGTGTTAAACTCATGCCAATAGATGTTCTTCTCGGACAATTTAACGAGTGTGAAGGAATAAGGTCACTCGGTGATCTTTTCAATTTTAGGGAGTTCCTTTTTTGTAAGTAATCTCCAAGGCCCAAAAAAGGTGATAAACCAAAAACAGGGAGAATGTTCCTTTTTGTAGATTTAGTCCCTCAGGCCTGAAAAAGGGTTAAAATTGTGCCTGAGAATATTCTTCTAGCGACCCAAAGTTCCTAGAGCATACATTTATTCGTAAAATTAGCCATCCAGACCGAAAAGGGGTAAACTACCATCGAACATATGTGCCTTCAAATTTGAGTTTGGAAAGCATGAAGGGAAACAAGATCGCTCGGCAACATTTTCATTTTTAGAGAGTCTGAAAAGGGCTTAAAGAATACTCAAGGGGGCTACTTTTCTCAAATAATCTAGATGAGATCGAAAAGAATGAATACAGTCTCGGTGGATGTTGCTTTCAAATTTTAAAGAGAGATTGAAAGACAACAAAGCGTTCTCATTAGGGAGTCTCGAGGGTAAGACTAAACATGATGATCAAAAAAAGAATGAAGCTTCGATATGTAATCATAATGGGACTAATCGAGGACTCCCAAGCCTATAGTCAAAACTGATAGCATGGACACCAAAACTGCAGCAAAGGATCTACCTAGGGTATCCATGTTAAGGTAGGCTCTACCACCTAATTACAACACTTCTAGAACAACATAGAAGGTTCTCTGTCACACTTCGGTGGGGTCGATCCTATGGCAAAGCGGAAAAGACAACAAGATGCAGAAAGTGGAAATGAAATCCTAACTTATATGCAAAAGTTGGAAAAAACGAATTTTACCAAAGGATGTCGAAAATGTAACCAATCTCAAAAATAATTACCAAACTGAAAGGGGAGTAGTACCGAAATGACCAATAGACAACTTAGAAGTGAGTTCAAGTAACCACCAAGCCAGGAAAAATGACAAAGAGGACCAAAAAAGGGAAAAAAGAACCAAAAAAGTCTATAAATAGAGGTGGACAACTCATTTTTACCATTGCAAATTGGAAATTAACCAAAAGGTCAAAAAACCCCTTCGTTAAAAGAGTAGATTCTAGGAGCTACAATGGACAAAACAACCTTCTATTTGGACCAAGTAAGTACAAAATACATATTTTTGCATTTCAATTCTTCCTTTGTAGGTTAAATTTGAGTTTGGGAGGGGCGCGCTCTTGTAAAAAGGGCGGCCCTGCGTGTAAACATCCCTTGTACATACACAACTGTGTAGTAAACAACCCATGTACACCCTCCTTTGTATTGAAAAAATATAAAAGAAAGAATTAATTCCTCTCCACTTTTGTCATGTGACAAGATGTATGTTCACTGGAGGGAGAGAGCGCATAAGGAGCTTGACATCTTGGTCAAGGAGGACCCTGTGGCCATCGCCACACTGAAACAATGTGGATTATGGAAGTTCTTATGGTGTCCATTTATGAGGGCACAAATGAGGTTGCTCAATGCTCTCATGGAGTATTGGCATCCCGATGCAGAGGCATTTATGCTAGAGGGTCAATCACTGACCTCGACTATAGAGGACATATACTTTCTGACTGGCCTCTCGAGAAGAGGGGAACTAGTCAACTTGAGGACTTTTCCTCTGGGGTCATTCAACATTGAGGATTACATCATCATGTACTATGAGGTTGGCACTGAGAAAATAGGTTCTCAAGTGTCGATCCATAAGATCACCAACCTCTCCTTACGAGTGATCCTACTTCTGATCGGGTGGATTATTGGATCTGTGACACTCCATCAGGATTCACACGCACATATGCATTGTGTCATTCAATGTTTGGAGGAAACTATTTTTTATTGGAGTACCACCATGCTTGTATGAATGAAGAGACAACTCATAGAGTGTTGTCAACATACCAACAATAAATTTGGGTTTGGTACCATTCTATGCTCCTTCTTCTTTGAGAGGGTGCCCAGTCTCAGTGCCAGAGAGACAGTACGGGGGCATGTAGCCTCCTTCCCAACAGTGAGAAGGTGGGCATCTTTACTACCTAGACAGGGTGGAGGGAGGACTATAGAGGCCTTTGATGACAATTTTTTTGATTAGTGGGAATGTCAGATCCCGGTGATCGAGGATTACCCCTATGTAGGGATCAACTTTATCAGAGACCCAGTCATTCCTGTGCCTCCTGGCAAGATAGGTAACATATATTTTTAATTTTCAAATATATCCTTTTTATGTGTTTGTAGAGTACTAACTTGTGAATCTGTTATGTACAGATGTGGGGCCTATTCAACTGGTAGACTTCGTCAAGACTCAGAGTCATCCTCGACCAGAGGGAGGACCAACAACGATAGGAGGACCAGCAGCTGCGAGAGGACCCCCAACTGGAGAGGATGACAAAATCTTACGGAGTGAAACCTCACTACGCTCACTCATGTCATTCCTATGGTTGAGATTGAGGATCTCTCTCCGTCTATGCAGCCATATGTAGTAGGGGTGCCTCAGACTTGGGTCCAGGGATTCTGGCGTCTTGCGAACGTTGTCGTTCATTATAGAAAAGCCAATAGACCTCGATGTTAGATAGTGTCAGACCATTGATGTGTCGAGGGCACTTTTTGTACTATATATATATATATATATATATATATATATATATATATATATATATATATATATATTTTACGGTGTAAGCCCAACGATGTAGACCAATGAATTTTGAGGTTTTCATGCCCACTTTTGTACTCGTAACACTATTTTTGAACATATATATATATACATATTTCTTGCTTTATGGATAACATTTTTTACAAATGTATTTACATGTGTATGTGTGTGCTTTTCTTTTTATATGTGAGCAACATGCCAATCTAAAACTTGATTAGCTAGAGTATCTGTTAAATTATTAAATCTCCTAGGAACATGGATATATGTAATGTAATCAAAATATTTTTCTAATAGATGTACCCTAAGGAATCGTCGGTGGGGAGTGGGATTATAAACACGGTAAACCCCATTTAACTAGGACACAACCAACTGAGCATCTAGGTAAACCTGGAGACGAGAAATTCCATGTGACAAAGCATCACGAAGCAATTCTATCAATGCGCAATACTCAACAACATTATTTTTTGTGTTGCCTAGACAAATACCTCTAGAAGATAACAACTAGCCTCTAGGTGTGAAAATCACCCAAGCTGCAGAAGGAAGCCTCTGAGTGTATTGACTAGCATCGTTTGCGCACCCAAAAGTAAACCTGTGATTCACTTGACATCTTCCACAGTGAAAAATAAGACATAAATAACTACACATCCACAAGACAAAAAATGTAAAAGAGACTATAGATATAGACAAGAAGCCACCCATGTGACCAACCTAAGAGTAGTACTTCTTAAGGTAGAGCCCATTTCTAGGCTCCTCTAAAGCATTTCCCTCAAAATCAACTAGACGATAAGCACCCTTCTCTAAGACCTCTTTCACAATGAACAGTCTAAATCACATGGGTTTGAATTTACCTGGCCCTAGGGGATCTTTTCCTAGATCATAGACCAGGACAAGATTGCCTTCATAGAAAATTTGAGGACAAACAAACCAATCATACTGACACTTGACTCATTGATTATGAGTGTTAGCGTCGGAAGTCACTCCTGGATTGCTTGCAAGACCAGAGCCCGACACCCATCAGTTTTATGTCACGATAGTTTTTAAAGGGGTGATCAAATGGAGATAAAGACTCGAGGAAATGTCACTCTGACTCAGGGACTGTATCTGGCACGTAAAGAACAAAGGAGGTCTGGAATCCTAACTTCAGCCAACGGGTTGATTAAAGGGTGGATAGATGGAAGACTTGATAAGAAGGGTGAACAAACGGATTTGGACAACAGGCTTTCAGCAGTTTGCAGAAGAAAGACTCTGAATGCAAGATCCTCTTGATTCAGGGTCTCAAGAAACTGAAAGGGGACTTGAATGGATCCGCAAATTCCAAGTCACTCAGCATTGGGAAAAACACAAGAACCGATTAGAACAATGCAACTGCTACAGTGATCCATTACAACATCATCCTATAACAGCTACAACTCGACTGGATCCTCCAATTCCAAGCTGTTCTAACACAGTAAAACAAATATGTTAAAAAAAATTGGCATTCATAAGGCAAGAAGTCTCAGAAGTCTATACATAACCAGAGTATCAGTGCTTCATTAAAGCTTTACAACCGGGAGCTCTGCTCAACCATCGATGCCTACAAAAAATGGAAAAAATGCCTACATATACTTGGAACAAAGCCATACAAGCCAACTCGAGACATCGCATTGAAGACATTACGTCTGTATGTTTACTGCGCCTATAGTCTCTGGACAGTCGTAAACTTCAGTTAGACGCAATCGCGCTCCAAAGGACCTGTGAATGAATTGACAAGCTTACAGTCATTTTCTGGACTTTCCATTTATGGTGGAAACGATGTCCAACCACCATTAACTACTACAATAATTGTTTCATTGGGATCGGGAAAGGCCCCGGTCAACTCTGTACCTACAGGACATGGAGGGCTTCTCATTCTGCCATTTGGATCTGTTTAGAGAAATCATGGTAAGACTAGCGGGTGGACGTGGAGGCCGTCGAGATGACTGGAGGACTTGACACGAAGTGGTGAATGGACGGTGATCAGGCAGGGGTGGTTTTTCATGCTCGATGTGGAGATGGGATGAGGAGAGGCCATACGGATGGATATGGCGGAGGGAGAACGATAGGGCAAATGCAAGTGGAAGAATTCGTGGGCTTCAAAGTGTACGAGCTAGGTGGAGGGAACACAGGGGCCGGGAAGAAACTGTGGTTGGCATGACACGGGGATATGACGTGGTGGCAAGGGATAGGTATGTGTTGAGGTTTCGGGGTTTCGGGGTTTCGGGGATTCGAGATTCGCGAGTTCGAGATGCACGAATTCCTTGCCTCCGGGATCTCCGATATCCCGATGTGCGATGAGCTCCTCCTCCTAGGAGCTAGCCCCTACCGGCTAGAACACGATCCATATGACCTGTCTCCGCGTGACCATAGCCAAACGCCCCATTGGAGTTTCGGCGTTCATGATGACACGGTGTTTGTGTCCACAGGACTCTCGATTTTTCGATTGTCGATGCGCCTTCCGTGCTAGCCCTTCGACTAGACCCTGGTCCAAGTGACCACTACCACATGTCCTCGACCATACTCTCCATCGGGGTTTCGTGGTTTGCAATGTCAACGAGCACGCGTCCTCTGGACTCGCGATTCCCCGATCCTCGATGGCTCATGGTCGTTGACCTGTCAACAGTCCACTCCCCGTCGCGAAAACCTGCCACCTGTCCTCCACGATTGACAGTTGTTCCCCACCGATCAGGAAATCGCGTATCGCGATTCTGCAATGCACAAAACTCTCGCTCCCGGGATCTCCAATATCCCGATTCCCGATGAAATCCTCCTGTGGAGCTTTTGCCGCTTCTCATGTCCATGATCAGGCTCGCTTGCTTGACTCGGGCCCCAAGCAGATTTCTTTTGTGTGTTACGCTTGGGCACTTATCGTGCAATCCTGCAGACCTTTGTTCCCCGATACCACAATTGTTACTAACATTAGGCTCCATGGGGGATAGAGTCGTCTCTGTGATGCTCTAAGGACTCATTTTGCAGTTCGAGTGCCTCGTTTTTGGGCTATGGAGTCATTATTAGGCCGCAAAAATAAAAACGAAAACGAACTAAAAACAAACAGGACAATATTTACAAACAAAGGAGCCATCTGAGGCTCAGACAAAACATTTCTTCAGGAAATGCGCATTCACTGGGCTGCTGAAAATTTCTTCACCTTCCAAATCTCACAACCTGTATGTGTTATTTGAGAAAGTCTCAGAGATTCTGAAAGGCCCAATCCACAGGGCTTCACATTTGTTGTGTTTTCCCTTATCTTGCTTAGGAGCATCCCACTTTAGCACCAGGTCT
Source organism: Picea mariana (assembly GCA_032191745.1). Lineage (NCBI taxonomy): Eukaryota > Viridiplantae > Streptophyta > Pinopsida > Pinales > Pinaceae > Picea > Picea mariana. The sequence continues at coordinate 12,756 of JASDQU010685981.1, read as the reverse complement.
CCTATCTGGAACCGCTCCTTCTTGGCCTTCTTATCGAAGACCTGCTTGATCTTTTGCTGATGGTCCTGAATCCTGTCCACCATCTGCCCTCTGGCCTACTGGACCTCTACTAGCTGATGAATCCTTCTAATCATGTCAGTTGGCTCTTCTTGATAATCCTGGAAGAATTTTTCTATGGGAATGGCCAGCTGAGAAGGGAATATAGCTTCAGCTCCGTAGACTAACTGGAAAGGGGAGAGCCCTATAGATCTCTTTCTAGTCACCCGATCAACCCATAGGGCGAATTTCAGCTTTGAACTCCAAGCCCTTTTGTTGTCTTCCAACAACCTTTTGATGATCCTTATCAGACTTTTGTTGGAGGATTCTGCTAGACCGTTGCCCTGTGGATAATATGGGGTGGAGTGAATCAATTTGATCCTGAATTGTTCACAGAACTTGGCTAGTGGTTCAGATCCAAAAGCGGCTGCATTATCAGTGACAATCTTATTTGGGCAGCCGAACCTTGTGATGAGGTCCTCCAAGAATCCAATGATTACCTTGTGGAAAGCACTCCTGGTGGGGATAGCTTCAATCCACTTGGTAAAGAAATCTGTAGTAGTCAAGATCCACCTATGTTGCCCACTGAAGGCAGGGTGAATTTCTCCAATGAAATCTAGGCCCCACTGCTGGAAAGGCCCTGAAACCACCATCGGATTTAACAGCAGAGACCTGAGTTGTTTCTTTCCTGCAAATTTTTGACATTTGATGCAGGCTCTGACCCTTTTGCAGACATCGGTGAATACGGTAGGCTAGTAGTACCCGGCCCTGAGGATTTTGTGGGCTGTGGCTCTCCAGAAATGGTGCCGTCCACATAGGCTGCTGTGAAATTCAGCCACGATCATCTCGACCTCTGGTGGACTCATGCATTTTAAAATCACCCCCAGGGGGTCTTTCCAATATAACACTTGATCAATCACGCAGTATCTGACTGCTTTGAGCTTCAGAGCTCTTGCTTTGCTTCTTTGCAGGCCATCTGGGGGCCGCAACTCCTGTAGAAAGTATATGACATCCTTATACCAAGGACATCGAGCCAATGGGGGCTCCCTTTGATGGTCTATGTCAGGCAGTCGATCCTGTTGAATACCTGAGCATTCGTTGATGATACTTATCCCCGACGCTTGGCAGTTTGCTTCAACCAACAGCTTGGATAAACCTTGCCCTTTGATCAATTTGGTGGGCCTTATTTCCAGGTCGAATTCCAGGATTTTGACTATCCATTTGCTCCTTCTCCCGTCTATGTCAGGCTGAATAAGAATGTCTTTAACAGCAGCCGAGGGGACATAGGCGATGATCTTTGACTGCAGGATGTAGGTTCTAAAAGCTTTGAGAGATTTTACTAGAGCATAAGCCTGCTTCTCCATAGTGTCATACCTGACTTCGACATCCCTCAATGCTCGGTTGAAATAAGCAATAGGCTGCTCTAGCCCACTGTCATTTGTCTGTAATAGAACAGCATCCATTGTGTCAGGTGAGGCAAAAGAGAAAATAAGGAAATCCTTTGAGTAGTCGGGATTGATAATCACAGGATCTTCAGTCAGGGCCTTCTTGATTTGTTCAAAGGAATGTCGCGATTGAGGGGTCCACCTTACTTCATTCTCTTTCTTTAACATGGTTTTTATAAGCTTTACCTCCTCAGCAAAGTTAGGCACAAACCTCCTCGGAAAATTAATTTTACCGAGGAAAGATTGGACCTCCTTCTTGGACCTCGGGATTGATAAGGCTTGTATCACCTCAACTCTGTTGGGATCAATCCTGACTCCTTCTGCTGATACTATGTGGCCTAGTAATTTTCCCTCCTTCATGACGAATAGAGATTTCTTGGGGTTTAATGAAATGCCAAACTTTCTGCATTTCAAGAAAACTTTCCTGAGATGGCGAAGGTGTTCTTAACACTGTGATATCATCCAGATAAATGACCACAAATTTATCCTTTTCCCCAACAAAAGCTATGTCCATGGCACACTGGAATGTCGCCCCTTCATTCATTAGTCCAAATGGCATCTTGGCATACATGAATGTGCCCCATGGAGTGGTGAATGTTGTCTTTTCCCTGTCTTCGGGCATAACAGAGACCTGATTGTAGCTAGAGAAACCATCAATCATGGACATCCTGGAAGCTCCTGTCACCCTCTGCAGTATATGTTCCATCTTCGGCAAGGGGTAGTTATCCTTCTGTGAGCTCCTGTTCAGGTTTCTGAAGTCTACACAGAGTCAGATCTCTCCATTCTTTTTCCTTACTGGCACCAAGTTGGCCACCCACTCTGAATATCTCAGTGGTACAATGATCTGGGCTTGAAGCAGCTTCTTCACTTCCCTCTCCATGATAGGTAGCAGCATGGGATTGATCTGTCTCAGTTTCTTCCTGAATGTCTTTGCCTCCTCCTTCAATGGAATTTTATGCTCGATGACAGAGGTGTCATAGGTTTTGAGGTCTTCGTAGGTCCAGGAAAATATATCAGCAAATTCCCTCAAAAGTCCAATGTATTCGGACCTTTGCTCCTCTGTCAGACTTCTTGACAATTTGACATACTTGGGCTCACTCTCGGTTCCAATGTTGCACTGAATAGTACCAGCGTCCTCCTCCGAGACTTCTCCTTTTACCGACACATCGTTTCTATCAAAAAGCATTTCCAAAGGAACCAGTCCTCTGGGAATATGGTTGTTGGGCAGCTGTACAATGTCACGCCCTACAATCTTATTCAGAAAATTACCTCCATCGAGCTCTTCCTCTGAGGCGGCGTCTTGGTCTATGTGCATTTCTGAAAATTCCTCGACAATCTCCAAGAACCTCTTGACCTCGATATCATCCTCGAACACCTTCCAATGTTTGACGTTGTCAGGTATGGAGGGCCTGTATTTTACCTCTACATCATATCTGAATTTGGGTGGCAAAGGTACTTTGAAATTGCTAGCCGATGTAGCCAAGGAATCTGTCATTGTGTTCTCCTCTCTTGGGATGAATGAAATGTTAAATGCTGAGAAGAAACTGTCAACTAGGTCCCATACCTCATTTCTGTAGCTTCTAAGTCGAGGATTCTTAGCCTGATAAGCGTTTCTGATCTGCTGGACCACCAACTCTGCATCACCGAACACTGCTACTTCCTGAATTCCCATTTCCCTCGCAGCTCTTAATCCCAGAACAAGAGCCTCATACTCTACCACATTGTTGGTAGCTTCAAACTCTAATTTGTATGACAGAGATATGGTTTTCTGAGCAGGTTACACAAAAACCACCCCAGCTCCAGCGCCTTCCCTGGAAGAGGTTCCATCAAAGAACAGTTTCCAGACGGGGGTGATGGAGGGAGGAAGTTTGGGGGAACAGGTGGGTTGCTTTCTAAGTTTGAGAGGAGGCTCGGGGGCATGGGTGAGTTGTAGTAAACTGGATCCTAAGTCAGTGTCCAAGGCAAAGATGGGATGGTTGGTAGGGTTGGCTTCATCACTGATTATATAGGTCAATTGAGCTTCCCTGTATAGTCTTCTATGCTCTCCTCCAAACACTGGGATAGTAGCATATGTGAGGTCCATCTGCAAGGTTCCCCCCAGTCTTTTTATCCAAGATCTTGATAATAGCATACCGAACTTGGGGGAGACATCAGCTACTACAATATCCATGACCACACTCTTCATGGGCAGTTGAAACAAGGTCACAACCAGATCTTTGATCACTCCAAGACACTGAACTCTCCTGGATTCAAAGGAATAGAGGTCATGATAGGCTCGGGTAACTTCTAGTCCTAACTCTTCCATGACAGTTTTGGGCATGAGGTTGTGAGAAGCCCCCGAGTCCATCAAGCAGTTGTGTAGTACCTTGTCATGTATGTTCAAGGAGGTGTAGAAGGGAGGGGATGAGTCATCTCTGTCTTCTACCATGGGACCTAGGACGACAGCTGGCTTTTCATCTTGGAGGTTTATGGAGTCTGTAGGAAGGCATGAGGCTTCAGAATGTAAAAGTTTAGAGAAGCACTTTTTGAATTCATAATGTTTAATCAGCTCGGTGAGGGGCACAGGGATTCTGATCTTTTGGATCTCATGCTCGAAGTTAAAAGAAGATGTAAGCTTTGGAATTTCTTTTATTTCAGGAACATGATTATGGAAAACGGGAGAGAGGGGTTGGGACTTCTTACCTCTGTGACCATCTGCTACTTTACTAGCAGGCTTCTCTGCTCTAATGGACTACTCAAGAATATCAGGTGTTGTTGTCCTTTTGTTGGACCTCAGGTTGTACCTGCCTTGACCGCCGCCAGCCTTTTCTCCCTTGCTCAATTCATTTAGCTGAATATCCATGAGAGTGTTAAGAACCAAAAACTAAATACAAAAGCACCACAATATATATAGAAGAACAATATATAAAAACACAACTTTATTATATCAAACCCTTGAGGTAGGGCAACACCATACAATGGATCCTATTATGGAAGGGATCCTCTCCTGTTCACTTGCCTCTTCGAGGGGGCATCCTCCTAA